>ONZH01016773.1:0-30089 GCA_900303285.1 Rhinella marina | reverse complement strand
AATAGACACTAGCATACCTTTTAGTAACCAGCTTGATGTAGCAGTAATTGGGCAGATCTGTGGATCTATGCAAGGTGCAGGGCTGTTTTCTCGCTTTGCTAAAAAGAGATTGCGAATGTACTATAATTGAACACCCCAGTGATGGTCTGACTTCATTTCACTCGACGACCCTCAATTATTCCACCTATCATTTTTGCAGCCAGAGCCACTGCCTGGGGCCTATTCGTTCCATCAAGGAGGAACACCGTGACACATACCCAGAGACACTGTAGGCCTAAATACCCTTTGCACTCCTACACTGGGACAAGAGAGACATCTCCTTAGGGCCTGGAGGGAAGGGTCGCCCCGCTGCAAATGGCGTCTGAGAGCTGCATAATTGATTCACATTTTTTTAAATATTTTGGCGGGTAACACAAGTTTATACTTCTTTAACTAACTTAATTTTAAAATTATTGTGATATTTCGCTTCACTAACCACTTGGAAAACATAATGTGTACACAGTCTAGTTATCAATGACATGTTGGGTGGCATGATCCTAGTGCTTAAAATATTACACTTCTGTGAATTAGGGTTTGTACTTACGGGACACCCATACTGGGTTGTCTTCCCATGGGCCTGGGGAAAAATCGGATATCCCCCTGACGGTTGGAGCTATAAAAGATAAACATAAAATTAGCTTGTATTTTGAAAGACAGAAGGGCCACCCATTACACTTTTTATTTTACCTACCTTTCTGCCTCTTGGTAGCTGGGCTGGGGTGGTATGAGGGCCAGGTGGGGTCCTCTCAGGGTGGGGTGGAGGGGGGGCAGAGGGAGCTCCTCTCTGGTGCAGCAGCTGACAAAATTTAAATAATGGCATTACATTCAACTCAAAATGAACAGTTGTAACTTCTGATGTTGATACATCTGAATAGTTTGGGGCTGGATCCCATTCCTAACCACTAGTGCTCTTATATCACTGCTGCTGCCACTCCCACATAGCCTGGATTAAAAATAAATTAAATATGTTTACACTTTCTAGAAGATCCTTCAGGGGCCGTCCGGGCACGTCCCTGCTGTCGACGTCGCTGACGGTGCTCTGCAACATAAATCCATACACAATTGTTATGATGACCATTTTAATACTAACACTGTATACTACTATGAAGATATTATGGGTGAGAGGAGGGCGATATGATGGGGAGTGAAGGGAACATAGAATATCTGGGGTGCATATTTGATGGAGGGAGCATTTGTTGGGAGGGGTGGGGGATTGAATGAATAAAAGATGTCTGTGTGTCACATTCTGCAGGTACAAACATAACAAATAGAAATACAGCACATCAATGCACTGTATACCATAGCTCCAGTCCCCAACCGTTCCGGATTCGGCAGGACAGTCAGGATTTTAGCGGCTGTGTCCGGGAACGGGTGGCTATGTCCCATGGTCAGCTGTCTTTGCATCCATAGGAAACAGAGACGGGTGACAGTAAGCAGGGAGCAGTCCCTTCACCTTCCCGACGTCCAATATAATGTCTCCTTGTGGCCCCCATACAGTATAATGTCTCCTGTGGCTGCCCCATACAGTATAATGTCTTCTCCTTGTGGCCCCAAAGTGTTTTTTTCTTCTAAATGGGTATTTATTGTGATAAATTTTTAATATCGTTATCGTGGGAATATATTTTAAACCCCCCACTACAGACACATTAGCTGCAGCATGAGCACATCTTTGAGTCTGCGTGTAGGAGGAGGAAGTGCTGACTATGAAGGGGCATATAAGGGTACTTTCACACTAGCGCTAGAGATCTGGCGGGCTGTTATGGCCGGGAACAGCCCACCGGATCTGTCCGGATCCGGCATTTGCCTGACACAAAAGGGAGAACGGCCAGCACCATTAACAATAATGGGGGACAGCGCTGATCCGACCGCTATCCGCAAGAACGCCGGGAATTGGCAGGACAAATATCGTGGAACAGCCTGCCAGATCAATGCCACATATGTGAATGTAGCCTAAGGCAAATTACTGGGAAGGGGCACGTATCTGAGAATACCTTCACTTGTTTGGCTAGGGCTACACGACGACATGTGTCGCGCGACACATAGTGCACAACTACACTCGCGACAGTGTTCGCGACAATTTTTACAATGGAAGTCTATGGTGTTGACTGCAACATGCTGCGACTGCGACACGACAGTCGCAGAAAAACCCATCCTGGATGGACTTTTCTGCGACTGTCGTGTCGCAGTCGCAGCATGTCGCATTTCGCAGTGCGACACCATAGACTTCCATTATAAAAATTGTCGCGCTACATTGGTGCGACACAATGTCGCGCGACAAATGTCGTCGTGTAGCCCTAGCCTTTGAGTGGAGTTAGAGGCGTGGCCTAGCATGAAAGAAAATTGCTGCAGCGCACTACGCACTCCCACGTTGTCCTATACGGTTTTCTTTAATGGCACTGGTACATATACAATACAGACCGTAAACTAATGTTTTAACATGTTACTTATCAAATATTTTTGGTTACTCACCCTCTCGTATCTCATCCCGGATCTGCCTTAGCCGCTCTGGGCACTTCAATTTGAGGTCCGACCACTTCCTCTGGACCTGGCCCGGGGTCCGCTCACTCTGACAGTGATGGCACAGGCCTTGTATCACTCGCTCCACTATTTTATTTTTTTCTTGGTGCTGGTGTTGATGGGTGCCACTGCCATCATAGCCCAGCTTGACCATCTTCTGGACCATGTACTTTAGCTCTTCAGAGCTGAATGGACACGAACGCCTGCTTGCCGTTGCCATCTTGCAAAATTCGCTCTGACTCTGAGGTTCGTACCCACGACCTAGCGTTGTGTGTGCATTCGCAAGACTTATATTCGTACGCAACAGTGTATAGATTGAAAGCGTATAAAGTTGCGTACCTTTTGAAAAATGAACGTTTGTTATTAGTGAGCGAATATTCGCAAATAGCACATAACGTATATTTTGTACGCAAATACAACGAATCTATTCGTCGAATATACGAATTTTAGGAAAAGTTCAGCGAATGTTTGGCGAATAATTTTTTGCATGATTCGCTCATCTCTAATGCTATCCAAGATAATAAGTATGTCATCAATATACCTGCCCCAATATTGTATGTGGCAGGTATAAGGTGACATACTTTCAACAAAAACGTGATGCTCCTCCCACCACACTAAAAAAAGATCTGCATAAGTAGGGGCACAAGCCATCCCCTTAGCAGTCCCAGTGGTTTGTTTATAAAATGTGTTCTGAAAAACAAAATAATTGTGCTCTAAAATAAATTGTAAAAAGGAAATCACCAAGTGGTTGTGTTGTTTAAATGATACACTTTTAGTGCTGAGGAATGTTTCAATGGCCTTTAGGCCTAGATGGTGCTGGATATTGCTATACAGCGATTCAACATCTAAACTTGCCAGGAGGACGTTCCCTGGAAAGGGCATCTCATTGATCCTAAGCAGTAAATCCTTAGTATCACAGATATAAGAAGGAAGCGCTGTAACAAAGGGACGCAATGTCTGATCCACATAGTGGCTAATGCCCTGTGTCAGGCAATCATTCCCTGACACAATTGGTCTTCCTGGGACTGGTGTTTTCTGCTTATGAACCTTCGGGAGCGCATAAAAGGTTGGAATCGTTGGACTCTTGTTGTACAGGTAAGTAAATTCATCTTTAGATATCAAATTGTCCGACCTTGCCTTATTCAGAATCTGTCTAAGTTCCGCAGAGTATCTCTCAGTGGGGTCATTTTGCAACACCTGATATGTTTTCGTGTCTTGCAACAATCTTAGGACCATTCCTTCATAGTCACTTGCGTCCTGTATTACAATATTGGAACCCATGTCACTGGGTTTAACCACGATATCCCTATTCACTCGTAAACTCTCAAGTGCCTCCAACTCCATTGGGCTTAGATTTGAATATGAACGTTCATTTCTGAGTTTCAATGATTGAATATCATCAATGACAAGTTTCACAAAGGTCTCAATTTCTCTAAACTGGGAGAACGTAGGTGTCATCTTAGATTTAGGTTTGAGGGAGGTAAAAGGGGTTCTAAGTCAACTGATATGCCCTCATTTTCCTGTAATAGGACTTGTAATGTATCCAAACACCTCTTTTCATTTTCAAGGAGTTTCCTGATATCCTGTTCTGCACTCAAATGGGTTTTGTGAAGTGCTAACTTCCTTGCAAAACGACTAATATCTTTAACCCTTTCACGACCGGAGGTTTTTTCGGTTTTGCGTTTTCGTTTTTTGCTCCTTGCCTTCATACAGCTATAACTTTTTTATTTTTCTGTTCACATAGCTGTATGAGGGCTTGCTTTTTGCGGGACAAGTTGTACTTTCAAACGCCACCATTTATTATTGCATATGGTGTAGTGGGAAGCGGGAAAAAAATTCCAAATCGGGTGAAATTGCAAAAAAAACACTATTCCGCTACAGTTTTCCGGGATTTTTATTTACGGAGTTCACTGTTCATTAAAAGTGACCAGTTGCTTTCATTCTACAGGTCAGTACGAATCCAGCGGCACCTAACATGTATAGTTTTTCTTGTGTTTTGATAGTGATAAAAAAATTATAAAGTTGTTTTGTTTTTGTTTTGTTTTTTTGGTCGTCATATCTTGACCCCTATAACTTTTTGGCATTTATGTGTACGGAGCTGTATGGAGGCTCATTTTTTGCGGGGCGATCTAAAGTTTTTATTGATACCATTCTGGGATGTGTATGACTTTTTGATCGCTTTTTATTTAATTTTTTTTAGAAAAAAAAAAGCGACAAAAAACAGCAAATCGCCATTTTGACGCTTTTTTCCGCCACACAATTCACCGTGTTGGAATTTTTTATTTTATTTTAAAAGTACGTTTTCGGTCACTGTGATACCCATGATGTCTATATTTATTTTTATTTAGGTATTTATTTTTTAATTATACGGAAAGGGGGGTGATTTAAACTTTTATATTTTTTTTTATTTTTTATATATTTTTAACATTTTTTTAAATTTTTTTTTATTATTTGAAAGCTCAAATATGATCTAATATATTGTACTTTTTATTTTTTCACTATGAGCAATCCCTGATTTTTAATCTTGAATTAAAACTCATGATTGCTCATTTCTTATCCTGGCCTGCCATCTAGTGGCCAGAATAAGAATTGCACTTTGAAAGCTGTAATCCTCACCAGCGAGGATTACAGCTTTCATAGCGTGTACAGATGGCCCGATTGGCCAATCGGGTCGTCTGTACATCACCCGGAAGCGAACCGCTTCCGGGTTCAGACGCCACCGGAAGACTTCAGAAGGGCCCACAAGAAATAAGAAGCCCATCGGAAGACGCCGCCGATTGCGGTAAGTAGCCGCAAGTCTCTGCTGTTAGAAACAGCAGAGACTTTCCGGCCATGACGCCCAGCGCACGGGCAAGCGGGCGTCATGTCCCCGCACCGCCTGAGCGCCGTACATGTACGGCGCCGGTCGGGAAGGGGTTAATCCAGATGAATTTATCACACTTGGGAACAGGAGAGAAAGTAAGGCCCTTGGACAAGAGGGAAAGTTCAGCCTCTGTCAGATTCTGTCTCGATAGATTAATAATTTGTCTATTTGAAGATGGACTGATCTTATTATCCTTTACTTGTTGTAACCCCACCTTTCTCGATCCCTGATCCCAGTTGTATCCCTGATTGGGTTCCTGTTTGTCCTAAAAAAAGGGGGGCAATGGTTGTATTCTTCTCCCCCGTAGTCGTCTCCTTTGTAATACTTGGAAATGGTTGGGAGTGGGTGTCACGCTCTGGTGTGGGGGGAAAGGCCACACCGAGCGTAAGAAGGATGGGAACAGACAAAACCAGGGAACTGGTCACCTCCTGCAGGGGACCCTAAGACTAGGCCCTAGCTGGCTACCAGTATGAGCTAACCCGGGTGGTAGGAAAGCCCATACGCAGGAACCTAATCTTGATATACCCTAGATCACCCTGCAGTCTAGTGACACAAGAGAGTAACCCGTTCCTCCAAGCATAAGGAGGAACAAGAGACTCAAAACGGGAATAACCAAAGGAAGGGAAAACACTTAACTTTAAGTAGAACTCAGCAACAGGATCTCAGCCGAGATCCACACCACTCTCAATCAGGGATGTAGAAGATATAACCCGCAAGGGATACTGGGAGAGGAAGAGGTAAATAGCAGAAAGCTAATTGCCAAGCGGCAACAGCTGAGGGGAAGGGGTGTGGAGAACAGCACCCAAACCACAGGGAAGCCTGTCAAACATGTCACTTAGAAAGCCGCGCAGAGCGTCTGATTCCAGGCGCAAGCCCACTCGTGACAGTGGGTTGATGATGCAGAGAAAAAGGACAAGGATGGAGCACCTAAGGTACTTTCTGATGTCACCTCCGTCCCTCTGGTACTCACATCTATCCCCTGAGATCTCTGTGTAGTTTGACATGTTTTCTCAGGTGGATCTGTACTCTTACTAGTTTGATTCTGCTCCCTAGTAGATTTGTGAATCCTCCTTTTCTTAAAAATCTTTCTTTTTTTACTTCCTGATTTGTTTTGAACTGAACTTTCAGTTCCTTAAGTATCTGTATCTGAATAGTCTGTATATCTCACCACAGTATTCCTCTGTCTATTATTCCTCCAGATATACACTTTATCAGTCTCAAAATCCGTCCTGTCTGTTATATATTTCCGATGTTTACGTTCTTTTATTTCTCCTTGCAGAGACTCAATATTCTTTTTCAAGTTCAGTTCCAAATTAACAAACTCAGGGTGGGAGCTAAAGGACTCTATCTCCTGAATCTCCCTTTCAAGCTGTTCCTTGAATTTTTGAAATACCCCTTTTTCATAACTCAGAAGGTAATTTATCAATCTCAGGGAACAATCCGTAAGTAAACGTTCCCAACCTTTCACAAATTCGTTATCCTCAAGATGATTATTTGGTCTCAGTGGTATACGTAATCCCCTGTAGACCAAACCCTGCTGCAAATAGGTTTCAAAGCTAGTAGCTTCCCACCAAGAACGTATATAAGTGCTATAGGTCTTATTCAGATTCTTAAAGGCCGTGTTTATATCTGTTTGGTTTAATGGTAGGCTTATATTCGAAAAAACCTGATGCACCTCTGCTCTTAAACTGTCCAAACTCAACTTCTGTCTCAAAAAACCTGCCATACCCTAAAAAATGTCAGGGAGTCATGCACCTAACCAGTATGTCACTACAGCAACCCAGTTCTTATGACAAATAACTAACAACTAAGGGAAAAGCATGAACTGCCATTTAGATATGAGGGTTAACCTCTAAATCAATTACAGTTTATTAATAACCAGCCTTATGGCCCAGAATCTATTCTTTATACAATACTACAAATAGCCTAGGCTATAATGATCCCTTTGGGGCCTAAATTTGGTCCTCTACGGAATGTTATGTTTTGAGATCGATTCAAAACCCTGCTTAAATCTTTGTCGGACAAAAGAATATGCCAATGTTTGCTTAAGATATTCTTAATCTCAGCAGAATAGCCATCATAAGTACCTATACAACGAATCAACGTATTCTCCTCCTTATTTTTATCTCTCAGAAGGTCCTCGCGATTGGTATTTTTGGCTCTATTGAAGGCTTTTTTCAGAGGATTAGTCGGGTAACCTCTTTCTTTGAATCTCTTAAAGAGTTCATTACTCTCTGCTATAAACCGATCATCTGTTTTGCAGTTTCGCCTTGCGCGAAGATATTGGCCCACCGGTATTCCCCTTTTAAGGGGCGGTGGATGCCAACTGGTCCAATATAGATAGCCATTTGTGGAAGTTGGCTTCCTATATATATCTGTGTCCAGGGAACCGTCCTCCCGCAGTGTAATCCTAAGATCCAGAAAGGAGATTGCCCTTTCATGAATTTCAAAAGTGTATTTCATCCCAATATCATTTTTATTTAGAACCTCAACAAAATCCTGAAAGTGTGCACATGTGCTATCCCAGATAATAAGTATGTCATCAATATACTTGCCCCAATATTGTATGTGGCAGGTATAAGGTGACATACTTTCAACAAAAACGTGATGCTGATATTGTACTTCATGTGGTAAATTTGAGTCAATATGTTTCAGCTTTATTTATAAAAAATTCCAAAAATTTACAGAAAATTTGGAAAAATCCATAATTTTTGAGATTTGAATGTCTCTGCTTTTAAAGCAGATTGTGATACCTCATAAAATAGTTGTTACTGTACATTTCCCAGATGTCTACTTCATGTTGGCATCATTTTGTAAACATCATTTTATTTTTCAGGAAGTTAGAAGGCTTAGAATTTTAGAAGCAATTCTTAAAATTTTTAAGAAAATTTCCAAAACCCACTTTTCAAGGACCAGTTCAGTTATCAAGTCACTTTGTGGCGCTTACATAATAGAAACCACCCATAAATGACCCAATTTTAGAAACTACACCCATCAAGTTAATCAAAACTAGAGTTGATCGAACGTGCTCGTAACGACCACTGTACTGCTCGGATCCCCTGCGCTCGCATGCCCACAGGCATCCGGATCCGTCCTCACCTGACTGTAAGTCAATGGGGGCGTATCCGTTTGGTATGACACACGAGTGTGTCATACCAAACGGATCCGTCCCCACTGACTTGCAGTAGGGTGAGGAGGACGGATCCGTTTTGTGTCACACACTAGTGTGTGATACCAAACAGATCCGTGCCCATTGACTTACAGGCAAGTGAGGCATTTTAATCTATTGTCCCTGTAACACAGCAAGGGTTAACAGCCAAAGAAAACTCAATATTTATTACCCTGATTCTGCAGTTTACAGAAACATCCTACATGTGGTGGTAAACTACTGTAGGGGGACATGGCAGGGCACAGAGGGAAAGGAGCGCCATATGAATTTTGTAGGGCAGATGTCGCTGGGATAATTTTAAGTTGCCATGTCACATTTGAAGATGCACCCTAGAGTAGAAACTCCCAAAAAGTGACCCCATTTTGTAAACTACAAGATGAGGTGACAGTTTTATTGGTACTCTTTTGTAGTACATATGATTTTTGATTGTTTAGTATTACGCTTTTTGTGAGGCAACGTAACAAAAAAATGGCTGTTGTGGCACAGTTTTTATTTTTTGTTTTTTTTACAGAGTTCTCCTGACAGGATAGATCATGTGTTTCTTTTATAGAGCAGGTTGATACAGACACGACAATACCAAATATGTGTATTTTTTTTTGTTGTTTCAGTTCTACATATTAAAGGAGTTTTCAAAACAAAAATTTTTTGCGGAAAGAGTTGACGTTTTTATAGGTAGCATTTTTGGGTACATATGATTTTTTTAATCACTCAATATTACACTTTATGTGGCAAAGTGACAAAAAAAATGGTCGTTTTGGCAGAGTTTTTTTTTTTTTAATGAAATTCACCTTAGGGGTTAAATCATGTGATATTTTTATAGAGCAGGTTTTTATGGATGCGGAGATACCTAATATGTTTACTTTAAAAAAATATTTCAGTTTTACACACTAAAACAATTTTTTGAAGGGAAATAAATATCATGTTTTAGTGTCTCCATTTTCTGAAAGCCATATTTTTTTTTATTTTTTGGACAATTATCTTAGGTAGGGTATCACACAATAAAAGCATTTTTTTTAAAAAAAAATCATGTTTTAGCATCTTCATTTTCCGAAAGCTATATTTTTTTTTATTTTTTGGGCGATTAAAATAAGGGGCTCATATTTTGCGGGAAGAGATGATGGTTTAATTGGTACCATTTTGGGGTGTGTATGGCTTTTTCATCTCTTGTTATCACTGTTTTTGTGATGAATGGTGACAAAAAATGGCATTTTTTGCAGTTTTTATTTTTATATGGTTTTTATTGGTACTATTTTGGGTTACATATGTTATTTTGATCGCTTGGAATTACACTTTTTGTGATGTATGGTGACAAAAAAATGGCATTTGTGGTATTTTTTTATTATTTTTTACAGTGTTCACCTGATGGGTTAGGTCATGTGATATTTTTATAGAGCAGGTTGTTACGGACGTGGCAATACCTAATATATCTACTTTTAAAAAAAATATTTCAGTTTTACACAATAAGGTTTTTTTTTTTTTACAGCGTTCACCTGAGTGCATAGATCATATGATATTTTTATAGAGCTTGTTATTATGGACATGGTGATACCTAACATGTATACTTTTTTTACATTTATTTCAGTTTTACACAATAAAAGCATTTTTGAAGGAAAAAAAAATCAGGTTTTAGTGTCTCCATTTTCTGAAAGCCATATTTTTTTATTTTTTGGACAATTATCTTAGGTAGGGTATCATTTTTTGTTGGAAGAGATGACGGTTTGATTGTTACCATTTTGGGGTGTGTATGACTTTTTGATCGCTTGGAATTACACTTTTTGTGATGAAGGTGACAAAAAAATATTGCATTTTTGGCAGGTTTTTTTTTTTTTTTTACGGCGTTCACCTGAGGGCATAGATCATATGATATTTTTATAGAGCAGGTTATTATGGACATGGTGATACCTAACATGTATACTTTTTTTACATTTATTTCAGTTTTACACAATAAAAGCATTTTTGAAGGAAAAAAAATCAGGTTTTAGTGTCTCCATTTTCTGAAAGCCATATTTTTTTATTTTTTGGACAATTATCTTAGGTAGGGTATCATTTTTTGTTGGAAGAGATGACGGTTTGATTGTTACCATTTTGGGGTGTGTATGACTTTTTGATCGCTTGGAATTACACTTTTTGTGATGAAGGTGACAAAAAAATATTGCATTTTTGGCAGGTTTTTTTTTTTTTATGGCGTTCACCTGAGGGCATAGATCATATGATATTTTTATAGAGCAGGTTATTATGGACATGGTGATACCTAACATGTATACTTTTTTTACATTTATTTCAGTTTTACACAATAAAAGCATTTTTGAAGGAAAAAAAATCAGGTTTTAGTGTCTCCATTTTCTGAAAGCCATATTTTTTTAATCTTTTGGGCGATTGTCTTAGGTAGGATGTCATTTTTTGCGGGAAGAGATGATGGTTTTATTAGCACTATTTTGGGGTACAAACGTCTTTTTGATCGCTTGGAATTACACTTTTTGTGATGTAAGGTGACCAAAAAAATTGCATTTTCGCTCAGTTTTTTTTACATTTTTTTACAGCGTTCACCTGAGGTGGTAGATCATGTGATATTTTTATAAAGCACTTTGTGACGGACGTGGCGATACCTAATATGTGTGTTTTTTTTATTTTTTTAAAACTTTTTTTATGATGAGGGAGCATTTTTTTCTTTTCTTTACTTGAAACTTTATTTTTTTTTATAAAAAAAAAAAAAAAACACTTTTACTTTTTACATTTGTCCCACTGTGGGACTTCACGTTTTCAGGTTTTGATCCCTGTTCAATTCAGTACAATACTTTCTTGTATAGTGACTGCCCTTGGTATTGCGCTCAGCCCCATAGAAGTGAAAGGGCCTGAGCGCAGGATAAAAATCCTGAAAAACCCCTTTAAAGTAAAACATATTTGATCCTGATTTTCTCCCCTTTATTTTATATACGTTTGTAAGTTTTTTTTGTTTGCTGTTTTACATTGTGACTTTGGTCCTCATATCCTTTTGTAGAGTATTTAAATGGGTGACTATTGGAGACCAGAGTTTATGTGCTGGGATTTCTACCAGAGTCAGAATTGACTAGGTTGAAGAAGTGTTAGGTTAAGTGTGTTTCTAAGGTGTGAGGTCTGGGTCGGGGTGTGATTTAGCTCAGTTTGTCCTCTGAGTAGAACGTGAGTGCCAGAGTCAGTGAGGAGAGATAGATTAATCCCCTGCAGTCACGCCTATATCACATGCTGGTACGGTGTATACATGAGAATGTATAGTAAATAGAGATGAGCGAACATGCTCGTCTGAGCTTGGTGCTCGTTCGAGCATTAGGGTATCCGTACATGCTCAATATTCGGACGAGCATATCGCGATCCTCGAGGAAATGGCATCTTCCTCTTCCTGCATGTTAGGCGCCTTTTTTCAGCCAATCAACATGCAGGAGAGTCTATAGTACCTCCTAGCATCAGGTGGGACCCCTACAAGTCGATAGCAGGGATTGGCTGGCCAGATCAGATGACCTGGGAATATAAGAATCTGGTCCCGCGCTGCTCGCGTCAGACGCTGCCTGCATGAGATTAGGGATAGGCTACAAGCACCTTTTTTTTTTTTGTCTCCTCCTGGCTGCTGTCTGGGACTTGTAGTGCAGCTACCGCCATCTTGGCTGCACACTGTGCACAGCGACTGGTGGCAGAAGGGACAGCAAGAGGTCCACACAGACCCCAAAGAAATTGCCCAAAGTTCTCTCAGTACTTATTTTTGCTGCTGCTGTACCTTGTCTTGCTGGGATCTGTAGTGCAGTCTAGGGAATACATTTTTTCTCTCATTTATATATACTACAGTCCAGTGAACAATTATGTCGTGTGCTGTACAGTAGCATCAGTCTAATGAATAAGTTTTTTTCTCTCAGTTATATATACTACAGTGTAGTGAAAAATTGAGTGGTTTTGCGGTACAATAGCCGCCATTTAAAGACTACGTTTTTTCTCTCATTTATATATACACTACAGTGCAGTGAACAATTCTGTCATGTGCAGTACAGTAGCGTCAGTCTAGAAAATACGTTTTTCCTCTCAGTCATATCTACTACAGTGCAGTGCAAAATTGTGTCGTGTGCTGCACACTAGCCGGTGTGTAGAAAATATACGTTTTTTCTCTCAGTTATATATCCTACAGTGCAGTAAAAAAGTGAGTGGTTTGCTGTGCAATAGCCGCCATCTAAAGACTATGTTTTTCCTCTCAGTCATATGTACTACAGTGCAGTGCAAAATTGTGTTGTGTGCTGCACACTAGCCGGAGTGTAGAAAATATAAGTTTTTTTTTCTCTGTTATATATCCTACAGTGCAGTGAAAAATTGAATGGTTTGCGGTGCAATAGCCACCGTCTAAAGACTACGTTTTTCTTCTGAGTCATATATACTACAGTGCAGTGCAAAATTGTGTCATGTGCTGCACACTAGCCAGAGTGTAGAAAATATACGTTTTTTTCTCTCAGTTTAATATCCTACAGTGCAGTGAAAAATTGAGTGGTTTGCGGTGCAATAGCCGCCGTCTAAAGACTATGTTTTTCCTCTCAATTATATATACTACAGTGCAGTGCAAAATTCTGTCATGTGCTGCACACTAGCCAGAGTGTAGAAAATATGTTTTTTCTTTCAGTTATATATCCTACAGTGCAGTGAAAAATTGAGTGGTTTGCGGTGAAATAGCCGCGGTCTAAAGACTACGTTTTTCCTCTCAGTCATATATACTACAGTCATGACCACAAGTTTTGAGAATGATACAAATATTAATTTTTACAAAGTCTACTGCTTCAGTTTTTATAATGGCAATTTGCATATACTCCAGAATGTTATAAAGAGTGATCAGCTTAACAGCAATTACTTGCAAAGTCAATATTTGCCTAGAAAATGAACTTTATCCCCCAAAACACATTTCAACATCATTGCAGCCCTGCATTAAAAGGACCAGCTAACATCGTTTCAGTGATTGCTCCATTAACACAGGTGTGGGTGTTGATGAGGACAGGGCTGGAGATCAATCTGTCATGATTAAAGGGGTTGTCCCACGAAAAATATTCTACAGTTTTCAAACCAGCACCTGGATCTGAATACTTTTGTAATTGCATGTAATTTAAAATTCTGTAAAGCTACTGAGTTATTCAATAAAATATATCTGTATAGTGACACTTAATTTCTTATTTCTTTGACCTGCTCACTGAGAAGGCCGCACATGCTCAATTTAATCTTTCAGCTGCCTCCTGAGCTGTGATAGGAGGAGCTGAGACACACCACCTGAGCTGCAGCAGAAAAGACACTCCCCTCGAGCTGTCAGCTGATATAAATCTAGCAGATCAATGAATGTGGATATCTCTGGATCCATGTGAGGTACGGGGCTGTTTCTAGGTTTATTAGAAAGGTACTGTCATGGACTATATGATGTCTGATTTTCATTTTTTACATTATTCGTGGGATAACCCCTTTAAGTAAGAATGACACCACTGGACACTTTAAAAGGAGGCTGGTGCTTGGCATCATTGTTTCTCTTCTGTTAACCATGGTTATCTCTAAAGAAACACGTCCAGTCATCATTGCACTGCACAAAAATGGACTAACAGGGAAGAGTATCGCAGCTAGAAACATTGCACTTCAGTCAACAATCTATCGCATCATCAAGAACGTCAAGGAGAGAGATTCCATTGTTGCCAAAAAGGCTCCAGGGCGCCCAAGAAAGACCAGCAAGCGCCAGGACCGTCTCTTAAAAGTGTTTCAGCTGCGGGATCGGGCTACCAGCAGTGCAGAGCTTGCTCAGGAATGGCAGCAGGCAGTTGTGAGTGCATCTGCATGCACTGTGAGGCGGAGACTCTTGGAGCAAGGCCTGGTCTCAAGGAGGGCAGCAAAGAAGCCACTTCTCTCCAGAAAAAACATCAGGGACAGACTGATATTCTGAAAAAGGTACAGGGAGTGGACTGCTGAGGACTGGGGTAAAGTCATTTTCTCTGATGAATCCCCTTTTCGATTGTTTGGGAAATCTGGAAAACAGCTTATTCGGAGAAGACGAGGTGAGTGCTACCACAAGTCTTGTCTCATGCCAACTGTAAAGCATCCTGAAACCATTCATGTGTGGGGTTGCTTCTCAGCCAAGGGAATCAGCTCTCTCACAGTCTTGCCTAAAAACACAGCCATGAATAAAGAATGGTACCAGAATGTCCTCCGAGAGCAACTTCTCCCAACCGTCCAAGAGCAGTTTGGCGATCAACAATGCCTTTTCCAGCATGATGGAGCACCTTGCCATAAACCAAAGGTGATAACTAAATGGCTCAGGGAACAAAACATAGAGATTTTGGGTCCATGGCCTGGAAACTCCCCAGATCTTAATCCCATTGAGAACTTGAGGTCAATCATCAAGAGACGGGTGGACAAACAAAAACCTACAAATTCTGACAAAATGCAAGCATTGATTGTGCAAGAATGGACTGCTATCAGTCAGGATTTGGTCCAGAAGTTGATTGAGAGCATGCCAGGGAGAATTGCAGAGGTCCTGAAGAAGAAGGGTCAACACTGCAAATATTGACTTGCTGCATTAACTCATTCTAACTGTCAATATAAGCTTTTGTTACTCATAATATGATTGCAATTATATTTCTGTATGTAATAAAAACATCTGACAAACACACATAAAAACCAGAGGGCAGCAGATCATGTGAAAATATAATATTTGTCTCATTCTCAAAACTTTTGGCCATGACTGTACAGTGCAGTGCAAAATTGTGTCGTATGCTGTACACTAGCCGGAGTGTAGAAAATAAACATTTTTTTCTCTCAGTTATATATCCTACAGAACAGTGTAAAATTGAGTGGTTTGCGGTGCAATAGCCTCCGTCTAAAGACTTCGTTTTTCCTCTCAGTCATATATACTACAGTGCAGTGCAAATTTGTGTCGCATGCTGCACACTAGCCGGAGTGTAGAAAATATACGTTTGTTCTCTCAGTTATATATACTACAGTGCAGTGCAAAATTGAGCGGTTTGCGGTGCAATAGCCGCCGTCTAAAGACTACGTTTTTCCTTTCAGTCATATATACTACAGTGCAGTGCAAAATTGTGTCGTGTTCTGCACACTAGCCAGAGTGTAGAAAATATAAGTTTTTATATCTCAGTTATATATCCTACAGTGCAGTGAAAAATTCTGTCGTGTGCTGCACACTAGCCAGAGTGTAGAAAATATATATTTATTCTCTCAGTTTTATATCCTACAGTGCAGTTAAAAATTGAGTGGTTTGCGTTGCAATAGCCGCCGTCTAAAGACTACGTTTTTCCTCTCAGTCATATATACTACAGTGCAGAGCAAAATTCAGACGTGTGCTGCACACTAACTGGAGAGTAGAAAATATACGATTTTTCTCTGTTATATATCCTACAGTGCAGTGAAAAATTTAGTGGTTTGCGGTGCAATAGTCGTCGTCTAAAGACTACATTTTTCCTCTCAGTCATATATACTACAGTGCAGTGCAAAATTGTGTCGTGTGCTGATCACTAGCCGGACTGTAGAAAATATACGTTTTTTACTCTCAGTTATATATCCTACAGTGCAGTGTAAAATTGAGTGGTTTGCGGTGCAATAGCAGCCATCTAAAGACTACGTTTTTCCTCTCAGTCATATATACTACAGTGTAGTGCAAAATTGTGTCGTGTACTGCACACTAGCCGGAGTGTAGAAAATATACGTTTTTTTCTCTCAGTTATATATATTACAGTGCAGTGCAAAATTGAGTGGTTTGCGGTGCAATAGCCGCCGTCTAAAGACTATGTTTTTCCTCTCAGTCATAAATACTACAGTGCAGTGCAAAATTGTGTCGTGTGCTGCACATTAGCCGGAGTGTATAAAATATGTTTTTTCTCTCAGTTATATATATATACTACAGTGCAGTGCAAAATTGAGCGGTTTGCGGTGCAATAGCCGCCGTCCAAAGATTCCGTTTTTCCTTTAAGTCATATGTCCTACAGTGAAGTGAAAAATTCTGTCGTGTGCTGCATACTAGCCGGAGTGTAGAAAATATACGTTTTTTCTCTCAGTTTTATATCCTACAGTGCAGTGAAATATTCTGTCGTGTGCTGCACAGTAGCCGGAGAGTAGAAAATATACGTTTTTTCTCTCAGTTATATATCCTACAGTGCAGTGAAAAATTTAGTGGTTTACGGTGCAATAGCCGCGGTCTAAAGACTACGTTTTTCCTCTCAGTCATATATACTACAGTGCAGTGCAACATTGTGTCATGTGTTGCACACTATCCAGAGTGTAGAAAATATACATTTTTTTCTCAGTTATATATCCTACAGTGCAGTGAAAAATTTAGTGGTTTGCGATGCAATAGCCGCCGTCTAAAGACTACATTTTTCCTCTCAGTCATATATACTACAGTGCAGTGCAAAATTCTGTCGTGTGCTGCACACTAGCCGGAGTGTACAAAATATACGTTTTTTTTCTCAGTTATATATACTGCAGTGCAAAATTGAGCGGTTTGCGGTGCAATAGCCGCCGTCTAAAGACTACGTTTTTCGTCTCAGTCATATATACTACAGTGCAGTGCAAAATTGAGTCATGTGCTGTACACTAGCCGGAGTGTAGAAAATATACGTTTTTTTCTCTCAGTTATATATCCTACAGAGCAGTGTAAAATTGAGTGGTTTGCGGTGCAATAGCCTCCGTCTAATGACTACGTTTTTCCTCTCAGTCATATATACTACAGTGCAGGGCAAAATTGTGTCGTTTGCTGCACACTAGCAGGAGTGTAGAAAATATACGTTTGTTCTCTCAGTTATATATACTACAGTGCAGTGCAAAATTGAGCGATTTGCGGTGCAATAGCCGCCTTCTAAAGACTACGTTTTTCCTTTCAGTCATATATACTACAGTGCAGTGCAAAATTGTGTCGTGTGCTGCACACTAGCCGGAGTGTAGAAAATATATTGTCTAGGTATATGGACTTAATGTAATGTATTCTATTGCAAATCCTGAGTTTCCCACGTCTTCAGGATAATGTGAATTCAATATCCCAGATAATGTGATGAGACAAGAACAAATGTGCCTTTATATACTTTTATATTTTTATACTTTGTAACTTTTATAAAGCTTGCGTGTAATATATGTATATATAGTTAACTAGTCCAAGATGGCCCCCGTACTCTTATCAATATGACTTTTTCAGGCTAATGACGTAGAATGGAATGCAACTTCTATCCAATCAAGAATGATATTGTTTGCTATTTGCATGCTTACGCCCCCCTTTCCTTTTTGTATCGAATAAGTACGTGTGTTAATAAAGGAAAAGCCAGAGGCTGTAATGATTTTGCCACAAAAGCACGGCCAAAGGACTCAATACTGGAATCATAAGTCTGTGTTTTGTCCTTAATTATTGTGTGCACCCATGTTCAAAACAATTCGGAATGACTGACTGAATTCCAGGAAGGACCGGTTTAAGTCCACCTCAACAGTTGGCGACGAGGATGGGATCCCTGAAAGGAGCACCAGCACTCAGCGTCCCAAACTTCGACCGATGCCACGGGCACCACTCCCTCCCGAAGGGGACTGATCACCCTAACGGACCACTGTAAGTTACATATACACTGTATGTGATGGCTTGCCTGTGGCTCGAGGGGGTAGTGGTAGTCTGGGGTTTAGGTTTTGTGGGGCCTGAGTGAAACGTCATGTGACCAGACGCCTGGTGGTCTCCGCCGGGGATTCCGGAAACCTACAGCCCCTCAGAAAAGGTCACGTGGGGATTCAGTCAGATCATGTTAGGGACCCAGACTGGCAGCGGAATCTGTGAGAACACGTTAGAGTAGTTATCTAGGCGGCGCCTGGGTATACCAGCAAGTTACTCAGAGCGCGCGCCTAGAGTAGGGATTTGGGCGGTGCCTGGGTATACCAGCAAGTTACCCGGAGTGTGCGCCTGGGATTTTGGGCGGCGCCTGGGTATACCAGCAAGTTACCCGGAGTGTGCGCCTGGGTATACCAGCAAGTTACCCGGAGCGCGAACCTGGAGTATAGTTAGTTGTTAGGTTGTTAGTTAGTGCGCTGAGTGGTAACCGTCGTGCCCATTGTTGCAACTCCCTCACGGGCGAAGTGTTGATTGCAGTTTGAAGTTTAGCCGCTTGAGTCGGCGTGTAAATTGGGGAGATCGTAGTGTGTTTCTCTCTCCCAGGGAAATCGTAGTGTGTTTCTCTTTCCCCTCCTCCCGTGATTTATTGGCTAGTCGGAGGACGGTTAACACAGGTTGGCGAAAGCGGCCGCGCCAATAGGGCACTGTAAGATATGCTTCAAGTGTTCAAAAGACAGCACAGTCTCCTGGCTGGTGCTCAGAATGCTGTTAATAACGAGTTTAAGTCCACCTCAACAATATATTTATTCTCTCAGTTATATATCCTACAGTGCAGTGAAAAATATAGTGGTTTACGGTGCAATAGCCGCCGTCTAAAGACTACGTTTTTCCTCTCAGTCATATATACTACAGTGCAGTGCAAAATTGAGTCATGTGCTGTACACTAGCCGGAGTGTAGAAAATATACGTTTTTTTCTCTCAGTTATATATCCTACAGAGCAGTGTAAAATTGAGTGGTTTGCGGTGCAATAGCCTCCGTCTAAAGACTACGTTTTTCCTCTCAGTCATATATACTACAGTGCAGTGCAAAATTGTGTCGTTTGCTGCACACTAGCCAGAGTGTAGAAAATATATATTTATTCTCTCAGTTTTATATCCTACAGTGCAGTGAAAAATTGAGTGGTTAGCGTTGCAATAGCCGCCGTCTAAAGACTACATTTTTCCTCTCAGTCATATATTCTACAGTGCAGTGCAACATTGTGTCATGTGCTGCACACTTGCCGGAGTTTCGAAAATATACATTTTTTTCTCTGTTATATATCCTACAGTGCTCTTTAAAATTAAGTGGTTTGCGGTGCAATAGCCGCCGCCTAAAGACTACATTTTTCCTCTCAGTCATATATACTACAGTGTAGTGAAAAATTCTGTCGTGTGCTGCACACTAACCGGAGTGTAGAAAATATAAGTTTTTTCACTCAGTTATATATACTACAGTGCAGTGCAAAATTGAGCGGTTTGCTGTGCAATAGCCTCCGTCTAAAGACTATGTTTTTCCTCTCAGTCATAAATACTACAGTGCAGTGCAAAATTCTGTTTTGTGCTGCACACTAGCCGGAGTGTAGAAAATGTACGTTTTTTCTCTGTTATATATACTACAGTACAGTACAAAATTGAGTGGTTTGCGTTGCAATAGCCGCCATCTAAAGACTACGTTTTTCCTCTCAGTCATATGTACTACAGTGAAGTGAAAAATTGTGTCGTGTGCTGCAAACTAGCCGGAGTGTAGAAAATATCTGTTTTTTTTCTCTCAGTTATATATCCTACAGTGCAGTGAACAATTCTGTCGTGTGCTGCACACTAGCCGGAGTGTAGAAAATATACCTTTTTTCTCTCCGTTATATATCCTAAAGTGCAGTGAAAAATTTAGTGGTTTACGGTGCAATAGCCGCCGTCTAAAGACTACGTTTTTCCTCTCAGTCATATATACTACAGTGCAGTGCAAAATTGAGTCATGTGCTGTACACTAGCCGGAGTGTAGAAAATATACGTTTGTTCTCTGTTATATATATACTACAGTGCAGTGCAAAACTGAGCAGTTTGCGGTGCAATAGCCGCCGTCTAAAGACTATGTTTTTCCTTTCAGTCATATATCCTACAGTGCAGTGAAAAATTCTGTCGTGTGCTGCACACTAGCCGGAGTGTAAAAAATATATATTTATTCACTTAGTTTTATATCCTACAGTTCAGTGAAAAATTGAGTGGTTTGCATTGCAATAGCCGCCGTCTAAAGACTTTGTTTTTCCTCTCAGTCATATATACTACAGTGCAGTGAAAGATTCTGTTGTGTGCTTCACACTAGCCGGAGTGTAGAAAATATATGTTTTTTTTCTCTCAGTTATATATACTACAGTGCAGTGCAAAATTGAGCGGTTTGCGGTGCAATAGCCTCCGTCTAAAGACTATGTTTTTCCTCTCAGTCATAAATACTACAGTGCAGTGCAAAATTCTGTTGTGTGCTGCACACTAGCCGGAGTGTAGAAAATATATGTTTTTTCTCTCAGTTATATATACTACAGTGCCGTGCAAAATTGAGCGGTTTGCGGTGCAATAGCCGCCATCCAAAGATTACGTTTTTCCTTTCAGTCATATGTACTAACTACAGTGAAGTGAAAAATTCTGTCGTGTGCTGCATACTAGCTGGAGTGTAGAAAATATACGTTTTTTCTCTCAGTTATATATCCTACAGTGCAGATAAAAATTGAGTGGTTTGCGGTGCAATAGCTGCCATCTAAAGACTATGTTTTTCCTCTCAGTAATATATAGTACAGTGCAGTGCAAAATTGTGCCGTGTGCTGCACACTTGCCAGAGTACAAACCTACAAAATGCACAGAAAGTCTCAACACCACTAGGCTAAAGCAATGACATAATCTTTATTATGAATATATAACACAGATACATATAAAAGAATAAGTTAAAAAAAAATTCAGCGGCGGGAATAGCATAAATAAAGCAGAAACACTGGTATCAAAGGATTAAAGCCACAGCACAACATATGACCGCATTGCTATACATAGTAAAGTGCATAGTGCAAAGACATACAAACAATGTGATGTCAGTCACAAGGAGCCTGGTGCAAACAAAGCACCATAGATCCAGATGAACCAAACACCATACAAGTCAATAAGCAGATAGAAGTATACCAACCAGTGAGACCGCGTATGATCACCCCAACGTACGTTTCGCACAGTTGCTTCCTCAGGGAGTCTTTGCACTATGCACTTTACTATGTATAGCAATGCGGTCATATGTTGTGCTGTGGCTTTAATCCTTTGATACCAGTGTTTCTGCTTTATTTATGCTATTCCCGCCGCTGAATTTTTTTAACTTATTCTTTTATATGTATCTGTGTTATATATTCATAATAAAGATTATGTCATTGCTTTAGCCTAGTGGTGTTGAGACTTTCTGTGCATTTTGTAGGTTTGTGCTTTGTTTCTCAACACACCAATTTGGTGTTTTCTTGTCCCTGTATGCGATAATTTTTTATCTCTTACAGAAGTTATATATCCTATCATGGATTTTCGTGCTAGAGAACTGACCTGGCAAACCCAGGCACAAGAGATTTTTAATGGTGGTGGCGGCAATATGCATAATGAGGAATCTAGGAATTTGACACTCCCTGAGGAAGCAACTGTGCGAAACGTACGTTGGGGTGATCATACGCGGTCTCACTGGTTGGTATACTTCTATCTGCTTATTGACTTGTATGGTGTTTGGTTCATCTGGATCTATGGTGCTTTGTTTGCACCAGGCTCCTTGTGACTGACATCACATTGTTTGTATGTCTTTGCACTATGCACTTTACTATGTATAGCAATGCGGTCATATGTTGTGCTGTGGCTTTAATCCTTTGATACCAGTGTTTCTGCTTTATTTATGCTATTCCCGCCGCTGAATTTTTTTTTAACTTATTCTTTTATATGTATCTGTGTTATATATTCATAATAAAGATTATGTCATTGCTTTAGCCTAGTGGTGTTGAGACTTTCTGTGCATTTTGTAGGTTTGTGCTTTGTTTCTCAACACACCAATTTGGTGTTTACACTTGCCAGAGTGTAAAAAATATATATATATTCACTTAGTTTTATATCCTACAGTTCAGTGAAAAATTGAGTGGTTTGCATTGCAATAGCCACTGTCTAAAGACTACGTTTTTCCTCTCAGTCATATATACTACAGTGCAGTGCAAAATTGCGTTGTGTGCAGCACACTATCCGGAGTGTAGAAAATATACGTTTTTTCTCTCAGTTATATATACTACAGTGCAGTGAAAAATTTAGTGGTTTGCGGTGCAATAGCCGCCGTCTAAAGACTACATTTTTCCTCTCAGTCATATATACTACAGTGCAGTGCAAAATTGTGTTGTGCTCTGCACACTAGCCGGACTGTAGAAAATATACGTTTATTTCTCTCAGTTATGTGTCCTACAGTGCAGTGAAAGATTCTGTCGTGTGCAGCACACTAGCCGGAGTGTAGAAAATATACGTTTTTTTCTCTCAGTTATATATCTTACAGTGCAGTGTAAAATTGAGTGGTTTGCAGTGCAATAGCAGCCATTTAAAGACTACGTTTTTCCTCTCAGTCATATATACTACAGTGTAGTGCAAAAATGTATCGTGTGCTGCACACTAGCCGGAGTGTAGAAAATATACGTTTTTTCTCTCAGTTATATTTACTACAGTGCAGTGCAAAATTGAGCGGTTTGCGGTGCAATAGCCTCCGTCTAAAGACTATGTTTTTCCTCTCAGTCATAAATACTACAGTACAGTGCAAAATTGTGTCGTGTGCTGCACACTAGCCGGAGTGTAGAAAATATACGTTTTTTTTCTCTGTTATATAACCTACAGAGCAGTGAAAAATTCTGTTGTGTTCTGCAGACTAGCCAGAGTGTAGAAAATATGTTTTTTTCTCTCAGTTTTATATCCTAAAGTGCAGTGAAAAATTTAGTGGTTTGCGCTGCAATAGCCGCCGTCTAAAGACTACGTTTTTCCTCTCAGTCATAAATACTACAGTACAGTGCAAAATTGTGTCGTGTGCTGCACACTAGCCGGAGTGTAGAAAATATACGTTTTTTTTCTCTGTTATATAACCTACAGAGCAGTGAAAAATTCTGTTGTGTTCTGCAGACTAGCCAGAGTGTAGAAAATATGTTTTTTTCTCTCAGTTTTATATCCTAAAGTGCAGTGAAAAATTTAGTGGTTTGCGCTGCAATAGCCGCCGTCTAAAGACTACGTTTTTCCTCTCAGTCATATATACTACAGTGCAGTGCAAAATTGTGTCGTGTGCTGCACACTAGCCGGAGTGTAGAAAATATACGTTTTTTCTTTCAGTTATATATCCTACAGTGCAGTGAATAATTAAGTGGTTTGCGGTGAAATAGCCGCCGTCTAAAGACTACGTTTTTCCTCTCAGTCTTATATACTACAGTGCAGTGCAAAATTCTGTCGTGTGCTGCACACTAGCCGGAGTGTAGAAAATATACGTTTTTTCTCTCAGTTATATATACTACAGTGCAGTGCAAAATTAAGCGGTTTGCGGTGCAATAGCTGCCATCTAAAGACTACGTTTTTCCTCTCAGTCATATATACTACAGTGCAGTGCAAAATTGTGTCGTGTACTGCACACTAGCCTGAGAGTAGAAAATATACGTTTTTTACTCTCAGTTATA
The DNA here is from genome assembly GCA_900303285.1 of Rhinella marina. Taxonomy (NCBI): domain Eukaryota; kingdom Metazoa; phylum Chordata; class Amphibia; order Anura; family Bufonidae; genus Rhinella; species Rhinella marina. The sequence continues at coordinate 6,198 of ONZH01016773.1, read as the reverse complement.
TATCCTACAACGCAGTGTAAAATTGAGTGGTTTGCGATGCAATAGCCGCCATCTAAAGATTATGCTTTTCCTCTCAGTTATATATACTACAGTGCAGTGCAAAATTGTGTCTTGTGCTGCACACTAGCCGGAGTGTAGAAAATATACGTTTTTTTTCTCTCAGTTATATATCCTACAGTGCAGTGTAAAATTGAGTGGTTTGCGGTGCAATAGCTGCCATCTAAAGACTACGTTTTTCCTCTCAGTCATATATACTACAGTGTAGTGCAAAATTGTGTCGTGTGCTGTACACTAGCCAGAGTGTAGAAAATATACGTTTTTTCTCTCAGTTAACCCTTTCATGACCAAGGGTCATTGATGCCCCAATGTCCAGGTCAAAATTTTCAGTCATGCTATGCACGGTTTTAAATAATAATATCTTTACAAGTGCTTTGCATATCATAACTGTTTTGACTTTATTTTTTCCAAAACACATAGGGTATTTATTTTCTTGACTGATTTCATAAATTACTATGTTTTTTTTTATTATTATGAGCAGAGAAATAGCGAAAAAAGGCATTTTTTTTACTTTTTTTTGTTAATTTGGTCACTACACTCCCTTAATTAGTAGTATAAATGCAAATATTGATACCAAAATATATTACCTTACTGATCTGGACTTAGAGAATATCTGAATTGTGTACGTTGCCCACTCCCAGGGCACTTTATGGTGCCCACAAGTAAAGGCACACCTTTCAGCTTCAAAGTGCCGTTTTTTCCATAGGTCATTAGATAGCAGCATGTTGTCTTTGCAGTGGCCCTATGCAGCCCAAACATAAAAAATCACCTGAAAAGGACACTACTGAGTAAAATAGACATGTCAAAGTATTCAACCAGGGGTATATTGTAACATTGCCATTTTCCATTTTTTTCCACTTTTTGTTGAAAGATGGAACAAAAAATAAAAAAATGACATTTTTTCACTTTGCTGCTAATTTAACCCAAATTACTGCAAATATGCTGCAAGCTATCAAGAAATAGCACCCCAATATTAATTCAGGAAACACTCCTGCTTAAAAAGACACCCCAATTGTGTATGTCGCCCACTCCCAGGGCACTTTATGGTGCCCACAAGTAAAGGCACACCTTTCGGCTTCAAAGTGCCATTTTTTCCATAGGTCATTAGATAGCAGCATGTTGTCTTTGCAGTGGCCCTATGCAGCCAAAACATAAAAAATCACCTGAAAAGGACACTACTGAGTAAAATAGACATGTCAAAGTATTCAACCAGGGGTATATTGTAACATTGCCATTTTCCATTTTTTTTCAACTTTTTGTTGAAAGATGGAACAAAAAATAAAAAAATGACATTTTTTCACTTTGCTGCTAATTTAACCCAAATTACTGCAAATATGCTGCAAGCTATCAAGAAATAGCACCCCAATATTAATTCAGGAAACACTCCTGCTTAAAAAGACACCCCAATTGTGTACGTCGCCCACTCCCAGGGCACTTTATGGTGCCCACAAGTAAAGGCACACCTTTCAGCTTCAAAGTGCCATTTTTTCCATAGGCCATTAGATAGCAGCATGTTGTCTTTGCAGTGGCCCTATGCAGCCAAAACATAAAAAAATCACCCGAAAAGGACACTACTGAGTAAAATAGACATGTCAAAGTATTCAACCAGGGGTATATTGTAAAATTGCCATTTTCCATTTTTTTCCACTTTTTGTTGAAAGATGGAACAAAAAATAAAAAAAATGGCATTTTTTCACTTTGCTGCTAATTTAACCCAAATTACTGCAAATATACTGCAAGCTATCAAGAAATAGCACCCCAATATTAATTCAGGAAACACTCCTGCTTAAAAAGACACCCCAATTGTGTATGTCGCCCACTCCCAGGGCACTTTATGGTGCCCACAAGTAAAGGCACACCTTTTAGCTTCAAAGTGCCATTTTTTCCATAGGTCATTAGATAGCAGCATGTTGTCTTTGCAGTGGCCCTATGCAGCCAAAACATAAAAAATCACCTGAAAAGGACACTACTGAGTAAAATAGACATGTCAAAGTATTCAACCAGGGGTATATTGTAACATTGCCATTTTCCATTTTTTTCCACTTTTTGTTGAAAGATGGAACAAAAAATAAAAAAAATGACATTTTTTCACTTTGCTGCTAATTTAATCCAAATTACTGCAAATATGCTGCAAGCTATCAAGAAATAGCACCCCAATATTAATTCAGGAAACACTCCTGCTTAAAAAGACACCCCAATTGTATACGTCGCCCACTCCCAGGGCACTTTATGGTGCCCACAAGTAAAGGCACACCTTTCAGCTTCAAAGTGCTATTTTTTCCATAGGCCATTAGATAGCAGCATGTTGTCTTTGCAGTGGCCCTATGCAGCCAAAACATAAAAAATCACCTGAAAAGGACACTACTGAGTAAAATAGACAATGCAACATATTCAACAAGGGGTTTATTGTAAATGCACATAAAAAAACTGCATTTTTTCACTATGCTGCTTATTCAGCTCAAACTGTAAAAACATACGGTAAATACACCCTATTATAGCCCTATGTGTACCAAAAAGTGAACAGCAATATCCTTTATTTTCAGCCAGAAAATTTAAAAGCGTGCCTCTGTATGATACACTTTAAAGCAGTCTCCAATACACAGTGGTGGCAGAGAGGGGCAGTCAGGGCAAAAGTATCTGGTATCTCTTCTGATGCCTCGTTTTGTGCAGACTCTGCACCTTCTTTGTGGATGCCTTTGGTTGAGTGTTGGGGGTATAGATGCAATAAAGTGTCTTTCGACTAATCTCCTAATTTCTTCTGATTCCAGTGGTAGGGTGGGTTCTCCAACGGGGTACATTAATTTTTCAATAACTTTTTCTTGATACCAAAGAAATTTTTGCGTTCCCCCAGACTTTTTGAAAAGCACAAACGAGTTGTACATTGCCATCTGTAGCAAATAGATGGACAACTTTTTATACCATACATACGACTTGCGCATTACTTCGTATGGCTTGAGTACCTGGTCAGACAGGTCAGTGCCCCCCATGTATTTATTGTACTCAATAATGCAAGTCGGTTTTTGCTTATCCGTGGTTGACCCCCTTTCTCTTACTGGCACTGTGGCTTCAGTGTGAATTGTACTTAGCATAAGTACGTCTTTTCTGTCCTTGTAGCGTAGTGCCAGCAGGTTGCCACTACGAAGGGCATCAGATTCTCCTCTTTTGAGCTTTTTTGCCAGCAGGGACTGAGGAAAGCCTCTGCGATTTCGCCTGAATGTGCCACATGCTCCTGTATTTGCCTCTTGCAGGCTCTGGAAAAGGGGAATGCTGGTATAATAATTGTCAATAAATAATTTGTACCCCTTCTGTAAGAGTGGACACATTAGTTCCCAAACAACTTTTGCGTTTGTTCCTAGACCAGCTGGGCATCCTTGGGGGTTGAGCTGGCTGTCTCTCCCTTGATACAAGCAAAATGCTGAAGTGTACCCTGTTGTGCTTTCACACAGTTTGTACAGTTTTATTCCATATCTGGCCCGCTTGGATGGAAGATATTGTTTGAAATGTAACCTTCCTTTAAATTTAACTAGTGTTTCATCAACGGATACGTTTTCAGAGGGGGTATATAAAGCTAAACATTTTTCAGATAAATAATTTAAAAGTGGCCTAATTTTATATAAACGGTCATAATCTGGAGAAGTGGTTGAGGGGCACTGACTGTTGTCGTTGAAATGAAAGAATTTGAGGAGAATTTCATACCGGTATCTGGACATAACTGTAGAAAAACTTGGGGTGCTATGGATGGGATTTGCCTCCCAATAAGAATGTATGGTAGGTTTCTTTACGATCCCCATAGCTAGCGTTAAGGCCAAAAATTTTTTCATTTCACCCACATTTGTGGGTGTCCATTGTCCAGACCGGGCATAGTAAGAGGAGGGGTTATTTGAAATGTATTGAGCACCATATAAATTAGTTTCTCTAACAAAGAGCTCAAGAAGGTCGTCTGTTATAAACAGATGAAAAAACTGTAGTGGTTCAAATCCTGTTACATCCACCGTAATACCCGGTACAGCATTAAATTGTGGGACAAACGGGATGCCTGTACTTGGGGGTTGCCAATTCAGAGAGGCAACTTCAGGGAGGATTTCAGGCACTTGTGCCTCTCTGCTAGAAGTTGGTACATCTCTGGTGGTAGGTGCGTCAGGATTGGGCACATCTCTGCTGGTGGAAGGCGCGTCAGGGCTTGGTGCCCCTGTTGTTGGCACGTCTCTGGTGGAAGGCGCGTCAGGGCTTGGTGCACCTGTTGTTGGCACGTCTCTGCTGGTGGTAGGCATGTCAGCATTTTGCGGTTTGGTGGTTCTGCACCTCTTTGATGGTCCAGCGTGCACACTGCTGTCAGAGGTCTCTGTGTCGCTCTCATCAAAACCGCAGAAACTGACATCACTATCGCTGTTATCAGATAGCTCACTGTCTACGCACAACATGTCATAAGCCTCTTCTGCAGAGAACAGTTTCTGAGACATATTTCTGAAAAAAATTTTAAAAAATAACTATCAGCTAACTATCAGCTAACACACTATTATTTATTCTCTATTCAACTATATTAGGACGGATTAAAACGGAAGGTGTTCATTTTGATTTCCGTTATACCAATTCCGTTATTTTCCATTATAACCATGTTATACGGATATCAAAAGCCTTTCACCTCATTAGCGCTATGTGACTTGATCAGTTATTTCCATCAGTTATTTTGAGCCAAAACAAGGTCTGGGTCAAAAACACAGAACAGGAGCAGATCTTTCCATTACACCTTATCTCTGTGGAGGCTTCACTACTGGTTTTGGCTGACAATCACTGATGGACATCAATGATCAACTAACTGATGTGTGATCAAAGCCTTACAAAAATGAAACAGGAGTGACTGGGTGCATTCCATGTCTGTATGTCCACATATCCATTCCGCAAAAACAAGAAATAAAACATATCCCGTTCTTGTCTGTTTTGTGGGCAAGAACAGACATTGTTACAAATGGATACGCCAAAAAAAATGGATGCACAGGTGTCACAGGTGTTATTTTTTTTTTTTTGCGGATCCAAATTTTTTTTGCGGTCATGTGAATGAGCCCTGAAATTGGATATGGTGCCACTTCCTTTTCTACTCTAAAGCCTCATTCACATGTCTGTGTTCCACGCATGTGTGCAGAATGGCATCCGTGTTTCATGGATCACTAGAAAGAATCATGAAAGGATGCATCACTGACCACATTTTCTCAATTTGAGTATGGACATAGATGTGTGGAAAAAGCAGTGTCACATCCAGATAAAGTGAAAAAAGTAGCGTCCTTTATTCTGAAATATCACTATAGGGCGGCACTTTTTTCTCTTTATCTGGATTTGACGCTGCTTTTTTTCATATATATATAATATTGTACACCATATATATGAAAAAAAGCAGTGTCACATCCAGATAAAGTGAAAAAAGTAGCGTCCTTTATTGTGAAATATCACTATAGGGCGGCACTTTTTTCTCTTTATCTGGATGTGACGCTGCTTTTTTCCATATATATATAATATTGTACACCATATATATGAAAAAAGCAGTGTCACATCCAGATAAAGTGAAAAAAGTAGCGTCCTTTATTCTGAAATATCACTATAGGGCGGCACTTTTTTCTCTTTATCTGGATGTGACGCTGCTTTTTTCCATATATATATAATATTGTACACCATATATATGAAAAAAAGCAGTGTCACATCCAGATAAAGTGAAAAAAGTAGCGTCCTTTATTCTGAAATATCACTATAGGGAGGCACTTTTTTCTCTTTATCTGGATGTGACGCTGCTTTTTTCCATATATATGGCGTATAATATTATACGCCATATATATGAAAAAAAGCAGTGTCACATCCAGATAAAGTGAAAAAAGTGGTGCCGCTTATATATATATATATATATATATATATATATATATATATATATATTCTATATGTTTTTTTTCCCCTACCTGACTGGTTTGGGCAAATAGATAATATAATGTACTGTAGATAATATATATCTATATACTATGTATATAGATATATGGTGGTGCTTCACTGTATCCTTTCTTCACTCCTTCTTCACTAGATCGCGATGTGAAGTGAAGAAGGAGGAAGGAGGGGGAGGCTGAACCAGGAGGAGGTAAGAATGTTACTGGTCCACATATG
>ONZH01016772.1:0-28775 GCA_900303285.1 Rhinella marina | reverse complement strand
AATTCATCTGTTAATGTGCCTGATCCACCCAAGTTGAATCTGTCCCATCATGAGAAAGTCCCCCCAAGGAGTCCCCACTGTAACTTGCTTCCCATACAACTACCTCACCCCCCGACACCTGTGTCTCGCCATTGTCCACCACCTCCTCAGACAACACTGGTAAATCCACACTGTCAGCACACGGAAACAGCAAAAGGTCTTGCAAATTGGGGCAGAGAATGTTCTGGGCTAGCACATCAGGGAAGGGGTGACTATGGGGTTCCAGGGAGTACGTGACCACATGCAATATCCATTTAAAAGTCATGCGGCACTTGATCGAGCTCATAATTGACAATTGTACCGGTTGATGCTAAATTTTTAAGTTGGGGTCCTGCGTCTTCATTCTAAATACATCCGGCTGTTGTCACCACCACACACGCTAGCCCCAGGGGGCACTCCTCTGGCTCTTCCAGCGAAACCTCCTTCCCCCCAGCCTGCCCCCCCCCCACCTACAGGCCCTCTCTCCAATTCCAGTTCCAAGTTTTATTTGCGCATACTGCATGCATTTTTATTTTTGGGATAGGTGTGAAAAATAATATTACTTGCGAATCTATATTGCCAAACATTGGATACGGTAGCAAGTAGAAGACCAAACACATGCTGCTCACAGGGTTCCGCAAATTCCTGGTCCACCCGCAAATTCCTTGTCCACAATGTCAAGGAGGTAGAGGTTCTGTGGATGAGCAACAAGTCCTTCTGTACTGAAATCGCTGTCAAAGTCTCCATCTAAGAAGCTACAGACCATTGTGGAGAGAGCGGCACAGCTCGCCATCAAAGTGAGGAACCCCAACGCCAGACTGCGCAGAGAAGATAACGAATAAATATCTCTGTGGTTATTTTTGCTAAATAAAAGTTAAATAAACCCCCCAAAAAATTCATCTGTTAATGTGCCTGATCCACCCAAGTTGAATCTGTCCCATCATGAGAAAGTCCCCCCCAAGGAGTCCCCACTGTAACTTGCTTCCCATACAACTACAGTACCTCACCCCCCGACACCTGTGTCTCGCCATTGTCCACCACCTCCTCAGACAACACTGGTAAATCCACGTCAGCACACGGAAACAGCAACAGGTCTTGCGAATTGGGGCAGAGAATGTTCTGGGCTAGCACATCAGGGAAGGGGTGACTATGGGGTTCCAGGGAGTACGTGACCACATGCAATATCCATTTAAAAGTCATGCCACACTTGATCTAGCTCATAATTTACGACTGTATCGGTTGATGCTAAATTTTTAAGTTGGGGTCCTGCGTCTTCATTCTAAATACATCTGGCTGTTGTCACCACCACACACGCTAGCCCAGGGGGCACTCCTCTGGCTCTTCCAGCGAAACCTCCTTGCCCCACCCTGCCCCCCCCACCTACAGGCCCACTCTACAAACAATTTAGCCGGATAGGGGACGTATCCGAAGTTGTACTCATGTTTGTTTTTGTTCTTCTTTTATCTGCCTCCTGACCTGTGATAGGCAGAGCATGGACACGTCCCCTTAGCTGCAGTGGGAAAGACACTCCCCTGGCCAGAGCAAGCTCTTTTTCCGTTTTCGAAAAATCCATTAAATATAGGGGACGTATACGGTATTAAACTGAGAAGAATTGATACCATACGGGTTAAAGCAACAGTTTTCCCAAATCCATCCAGCTGTTGTCACCACCACACATGCTAGCCCAGGGGGCACTCCTCTGGCTCTTCCAGTGAAACCTCCTCCCCCCAACCTACATGCCCTCTCTCCAAACAATTTTCCCGGCTAGGAGAACATATTAGATATTGTACTGATTCTGAATTGCCTCCTGCAATAGACAGGAATCAAACCCAGATCAACTGCTTGGGAAGTAGCTATGCTCACCACTATACCACCAGCAGGCACAGCAACTGATAAGAACAGATACTAAACTTGATTTCAGCTGCAGTGCCAGCATGAGCAGTGGTGTCACCTGCAGGCGGTGATGGACCTTCGTTGCACCTAGTTGGGTGCTTCCCTAACATGTGATGGGTATTTGCCTCGCCTTTCTTGGTTTGGGTGAGCACAATTGCCATGAGGGTAACCACCAGGCTGTTGCCTGAGAATTTGGGGTAATGGTGGGATTAGGCAGCCTCAGAGGCATCCATGCATGCTGCCCCTGCTGTTTCCTGTCCATTTCCGTGGTGTTGCCATCATTTTCTGAGGTTTCCAGGTTTTCACCAAGCCTTCCCTAGGCAGAGCCTTGGTCCCCCGCAAAAATGCTCGAGTCTCCCATTGACTTCAATGGTGTTCGTTATTCGAAACGAGCACCCTAGCATCGGGAAAAGTTCGACTCGAATAACGAGCACCCGAGCATTTTAGTGCTCGCTCATCTCTATTCACGATATATATATGAATTATACAATTTTATTATTTACACATTGGTATGGTCTTACTGCATGCTCACTGGGTACTTTAAATCGCACTTGGTTTTGCACTTTCACTTATGTTTTGTCACTAGTATGAATTGATTATATTACATATTATTATTATTTATTATTTATATTTATTAAATTATTTAGTATAGATATGAATTTAATGTATTGTTTTGGCATATCATCACATTTTATCCTATGTACTCACTTTTTTATACATATTGATCATTATGTATTATCCTTATTATATTTAGTTGATATGTATATATGTATTTATGTTTATCTATATATGTATATTTATTGACACACATATATATGGTATCTATTTACCTTTTCCCCTTGTTTTAAGACTTAGTACATTATTCTTCTATATATGCCGCTCACTGGATTTGCTGCGCTCTAATCCAGAGCGCATCCGACTAATGAGAAGGCATTGTTGTGGCTGGCGAGCGGTGCGTTCCAGGCTAGAGCGCATCGCTCTTGCTAGTCGTATGCAGCGGTTTCGATGGCGGTGGGTTCCACCTTGGAACGCATCGCTCCCTTCTCAGTCAGTATGACAATTTCCGATGATGCACTTCCGGTTTACACCGGAATCTGCCGAGAGCGGCGTTCTATACGCATTCTGGCTGCCATGTGGTATTTATTTTTATGTGCTAATTTTTAACAGCTGTTTGTTGAGGATATAAGGGTGTCTGTGCCTCTGTAATGTTCTATTCCCCAGAAGAAGCCTTAGGGCGAAACGGCGTCGGGAACGGACGCCGTCCTGCGGGCCTACAGTTTTCGCTCTGCCACTGTGATTTCGGTACTTACATAATTTTGTTTTCTGATATTGGCCTTTTTCTTTGTTTCTTATGTTAAGTGCTGTTTATTTGTAACCACGGCGCCTCCACGCCAGGTTTTATGTTCATGCACGTTACATGGGTCTCATTGTTTAATGCTCTTTGTGGTGTGGTTTGGTAGCGTGACGTGTCCCCGCAGGACGGCGCCCCTCTCTTTTTGTTCATTTCCCTTTTCCATGTATGTCCACTATTCGTGATTTATTCTTTTTATGATTGTCTTGGTTTTTTAATCAATAAAGAATTGTCTTGGTAATTTTTGTGTGGATGTTATTGTTTATAGGCATTAGTATATGGTATTTATATCCACTTCGCAGATTCTTCTGTCGAATCTAGCGTATTTATTTAGGTGTTCACAAGCTTGGATAAGTAAAAGCATTCCAAAGTTATTACAACATAAAGTGAAACACACAAAGAAAAAAAGAGAAATTTCAGTCAGCACATCCCAGAGCGCAAGTGCTGGTTGCTATGGCTAAATACATGTCAAAGGAAAATACATACAATGCAACCGCACACCGCTAACCAGATAAAGCACAAAATGCCATAGTGATATAGAGTATTCTAAAGCTCATGCTATGCTTGTTTAATAAATTAGAGACTCTTGGCAAATATATTTTGTACAAAATTATCTGAGCCCATTCACCGAATCGTCAAGGTGTTCTCTGCAGAATGGGAACCTAACACTATCTCCTACCTGTTATGTGCCAGACTTGGCTTCCATATAATCAGGGGGTGTTTTGTTCCACATGCATGCTGTATCCACTCTTCCTTTTGCCATTTCTGGTGCTTCAAAGGCCTCCCCTAGTTCAGGAATGCAGATACTAGTGTAAGGTGGTGAAACAGCCTCCATTTTGTGAATGCACCTGTTCCTGTAATTATAGTTGTTATTAAACTGACATTTCATTTTTGGCCACAAGATGTCACTGTTTACCACAGGAAAGACTATAGCTCCCTGGAGCAATGACCAAGAGATCCTGTTCGGCAGAGGTGGAGCTTCAGACTGGAGAAGTGGGTGGCAGCCATCTTGAGAGTGTGCTGCAAGGAAGCAGAGGAGAAGGATCTACTGTCTGTGTCTCCTAATGTGATCTACAAGTGAGACTATTCCCTAAGGGAGCAAAACTCTGCAAGGAGATCTGGAATAGAGACTGTTGCAGTATTACAGACTAGAAGAACTACCATCAGGAGCCCTGCTGAGAGGACAAGTGGAAGCATCAGTGAGACTGCGTGGTTGCCAGATGAGATCCTCTATCAGATACTTCTGAAAGTTAAGGTACCCAACGGACCCGGGTCAGTGAAAGAACTGAGGTCCACTGTGCAGACACAGTGGGTAACCATGCACGCACCGCATTATGGTATTGGCGCCAATTCAGTAGCTACTGGGTAAAAGCCTGAAGATTAGACAGGTGGTGTGCAGGCTGCAAGCTACCTTGCTACAGAAGTGGGGTTTACTGTGGCAAACGACTGGTTATACTCTTTCTGAGGTTTAGTGTTGATTGGTTAAGTTTGTAAGCGTTTGTGTTATACCGCCGGCGCTCCTGTACCGCACTTACAGAATTGTTCATGGAGATTAGGGTATTAAAAGGTATAGCTGCTGGGTTACTATAACCTGCAGATAGGCAAAACTGTGGTGAAGCCTGGGCGACACTGATAGAGCACCGTGCTGTGTAACACAAGTGCCTCAGCCTCTAGCTGAGTGTATGTATATATGCTTGGGGTATTTCCTTCCTACAAACGTTAAATACTTAGTAAAATCTTGTTTTTGTCAATCTGAATTGGAGTCTCCTTCCTTGTCTGTGACTTCGCTGTATCCTGGGGAGCCCACCCCGGTACACGGCTTACATCTTGGCGTAGTCGGCAGGATACAGCGATCGTCATGGAAGGGAATGTGGCGGGAAATAATCCCGTGGCGCCAGTCCAGGATGCCCCTGTACAGCCAGGTGAATCAGCCCCAGTGCCTGTCATGTCAGCTCAAGTAGGGTACTTATCATCTGGGGATCTGATACGACATCTGCCAAAATTTGACGGTAAAAATATGACGTTGCAAGACTGGACAGAAAGGGTGCGCAGTATCGTTAAATTGTGTAACCTGGTTCCTGAGCTGCGTGCTGAGATAGCAGTGGGGGCCCTAAAGGGTGACGCTAGACGGACAGTGATGGTATGGCCCAAGTCAGAAAGAGACAGTTTGGAAAAAATATTCTCCCTGCTGAACGGATCTCAGGGAGGTCGAACCAAAGCAGCGCAATTGCGGAGCGGTTTCTTCAGTCGGTCACAGCGAGAGGGCGAGACTATAGTGCAATACTCTAATGCCTTACAGGAGATGCTGAATGAAGTGCAGCGACGAGAACCAGAGGCTATGGGAGCCTTCAAGGAAGTGGACCGGCTACTACGTGACCAGTTCATTCTAGGGCTGTCCAACAAGTTGGTACAGAATAAGCTGCAAGAGATGACCTGGGCAAATGCCAGCCTGACCTTCTACGATGTTTACCTGGAGGCTGTAGAGAGGGAAGAAGATCCCATAGCTGTTGAGGTGAAGGCAGTGAATAGCACACAAGTGACAGGAGGGCAACAGGATCCTGAAGACTCAGAGTCACTGAAGGATGCCAGAGACTGCCTGGTATAGTTGGAGCCTCAGCCGGCTTTAAACTCCCAACCACCGCAGTAACGGGGCGTCCTGCGGCGGTATACCAAAAGCTAAGCCCTGTACGTGGTGGTGAAGAACTAGAAGATGTTGAAATCCCAAACCTGGGTAGAGTTCCATCATTTCAGAACGTAACACACTCAAGTGAGGTGGCCTCAGGGATGTCGATGGTATTGGGGAAGACATTGAAAGATTGGGAGAGGGTCCAAAATAGCTGCCCAGACCTATGGAAGGTGAAAGAGTGGGTCCGGACTAAAAGCTGGCCTCGGGCGGAAGAGCGAGCCAGTCTAACCCAGGAGGGTCAGAAGCTACTGAGACAGTGGGATAAGCTGAGTGTGACCCAGGGAATCCTGTGCCGAACCATATACATACAGTCAGAGTTGCAGTACCAGCAGCAGATTGTCATTCCTATGTCACTGGGACCAGCGGCCGACCGTGAAGCCCATGAGCGGGGTGCCCATTTTGGGAGTGATAAGACATATAAGTGGCTCCAGCGCTTAGTGTACTGTCCAGACTTGGGGGGCATGGTAGCCGAGGCATGTCTTAAATGTAGGCCGTGCGGGCTAAGTAAAAGCCCTGAGCAACGAGCCCCTGTACAAACTATCCAAACATCTGCAACCCTAGAACTCTTGATGATTGACTATGTTCAGATCAGGTTCTCTACCTCAGGACACTCCTACTGTTTAGTCATGACGGACCATTTCACAAAATATGCAGTGGCTGTACCCACTAGGGATCAGACGGCTGAGTCAGCTGCTGAGGCAGTCTGTAAATGTTTTATACAAGTGTTTGGGTGTCCACGAAGAATTCATTCAGATCAGGGGGCATGTTTTCAGGGTGCTTTGATGAGTGAGTTGTATCAGCTCTATGGTATTGAACGCTCCTGCACTACCCCGTATCATCCCCAAGGGAATGGGGCCTGCGATTGCTTTAACCGCACGCTGATCCAGATGTTGCGGACTTTAGAGGATAGTCAAAAAGCTCGGTGGCCAGAGTACTTACCCGAGCTGATGTGGGCCTATAATAATAGGGTCCACAGCACCACTGGTTACTCTCCACATATGCTTATGTTTGGGAGAGCAGGTCAGGAGATTGAGGATCTCCACATGCCGGATCCAATGCAGCCACCGCAGAGAAGTACCACCGCTTGGGCACAAGAGCACCGTCGCTGGTTTAGGGCAGTACATCGGGTTGTGGGGGAACGCCTGAAACAAGCAGTGCACCCCAATCTGAGACCGGTGCAGAGGGACGAGTATGTGCCAGGTGATCGGGTGATCGTCCGGGCCAAGAGGCTAAATGGAAAACTGGATGGGCGGTGGGAGGCGGTTCCATACATGGTAAAGCGGAGGGTAGGCCCTGAGATCCCAGTGTATGAGGTAGAGCCAGTAGGGACTGGGGGGCCCTCCAGGAACTTTCACCGCAACATGTTGAGACACTGTAATTTTGAGGAACCCGTGACAGAGGGGGAACTGCCTCCCACTAGCCAGAGTACTGGGGGAGCCCCCATAGATGATGAGGAATGATGGGTTGTCCCTGCCCAAGCCACTCTGGAACCCCCAGCTGTGACAGGTTTGCCACCCAGGGAGAGCTCTGCACAGCCAGCAGAACTACCTCCAAGGGATGTGCCCGATGCCCCTGAACCCATAACTTTGCGTAGGACAACCAGGTCCAACGCTGGTGTACCCACGCAACGCTATGCACAGGACGAATTTGTATGGGGAAGGTTGCCAGGGATGTCAACCTCTAGTGGGGTGGCATGTAAGGTGGTGAAACAGCCTCCATTTTGTGAATGCACCTGTTCCTGTAATTATAGTTGTTATTAAACTGACATTTCATTTTTGGCCACAAGATGTCACTGTTTACCACAGGAAAGACTATAGCTCCCTGGAACAATGACCAAGAGATCCTGTTCGGCAGAGGTGGAGCTTCAGACTGGAGAAGTGGGTGGCAGCCATCTTGAGAGTGTGCTGCAAGGAAGCAGAGGAGAAGGATCTACTGTCTGTGTCTCCTAATGTGATCTACAAGTGAGACTATTCCCTAAGGGAGCAAGACTCTGCAAGGATATCTGGAATAGAGACTGTTGCAGTATTACAGACTAGAAGAACTACCATCAGGAGCCCTGCTGAGAGGACAAGTGGAAGCGTCAGTGAGACTGCGTGGTTGCTGGATGAGATCCTCTATCAGATACTTCTGAAAGTTAAGGTACCCAACGGACCCGGGTCAGTGAAAGAACTGAGGCCCACTGTGCAGACACAGTGGGTAACCGTGCACGCACCGCATTATGGTATTGGCGCCAATTCAGTAGCTACTGGGTAAAAGCCTGAAGATTAGACAGGTGGTGTGCAGGCTGCAAGCTACCTTGCTACAGAAGTGGGGTTTACTGTGGCAAACAACTGGTTATACTCTTTCTGAGGTTTAGTGTTGATTGGTTAAGTTTGTAAGCGTTTGTGTTATACCGCCGGCGCTCCTGTACCGCACTTACAGAATTGTTCGTGGAGATTAGGGTATTAAAAGGTATAGCTGCTGGGTTACTATAACCTGCAGATAGGCAAAACTGTGGTGAAGCCTGGGCGACACTGATAGAGCACCGTGCTGTGTAACACAAGTGCCTCAGCCTCTAGCTGAGTGTATGTATATATGCTTGGGGTATTTCCTTCCTACAAACGTTAAATACTTAGTAAAATCTTGTTTTTGTCAATCTGAATTGGAGTCTCCTTCCTTGTCTGTGACTTCGCTGTATCCTGGGGAGCCCACCCTGGTACACGGCTTACATCAGCATGCATGCCGAATCACTCGGCTTTATAGTTGCACTGATTAAAAACAACCTGTGGGGCAGATGGGCTGGTCAGGAGTGCATGTGGAACAAAACACCCCCTGATTATATGGAAGCCAAGTCTGGCACATAACAGGTAGGAGATAGTGTTAGGTTCCCATTCTGCAGAGAACACCTTGACGATTTGGTGAATGGGCTCAGATAATTTTGTACAAAATATATTTGCCAAGAGACTCTAATTTATTAAACAAGCATAGCATGAGCTTTAGAATACTCTATATCACTATGGCATTTTTGCTTTATCTGGTTAGCGGTGTGCAGTTGCATTGTATGTATTTTCCCTTGATAAAGTGAAACATGTCAGATTTGCAAAATTAGGCTTAGTCATGAAGGAGGGTAAGAGGAGTAAAATGACCCAGGCTGGAAGTGGTTAATAACTTGGTATTCAGGACAACTTGGTGGTCAGTGTTACAATCAGCATTTGGTACCACATGCTTATTTGTATGGCTAGCATTAGCGATCTAGCAGTCATGAGTACATTCATTCATTGGCTTGGAGTCACTGGTACAGTTTCCTATGCGGAAGGTTGTTTGACAGCTGCTACTATAAAACTGCTCAATACATTTTCTTCTAAAAGTGATTTAACAGTGCACTAAACATATACAGTAGTAATGCTATGATCTGCTTTATGTTACTATTTTTCCATAAGCTCTGAGGGCAGTGCCTATTGGGAAGGAGAATGATCAACAGAGAAGTGTTCCAACTTATTGCAATGGATCTCTAAGTGAAAATAACTAAAGTTTAGTTATTGGTCTGGTTAATAGATTAAACACCGTAAACTGTTTGTCCGAGTTCAATAAAACTTGGGCATCCTCTGTAAATGTACTAAAATTACAAAAGAAGCAATATGTCCCTCTTTTTTCCCCCTGCCTCTTTCAGTGCTGTGCTGACATTATTTACCTGGCTGCAGTGGTGACGTTCCGTGCACACAGACCACCATGCAGCTATTTGCTGACCACAGTAGTATATGGGATAGCACTGCTGAGGCAGGTGATTGGCTGCAGCAGTGATATGGTGTGCACAGAAAGTCAAACAGTAGAGGGGAGGACTGAAGCACAACGCTGAAAATGCTAAATCCCTTTAAGTGCCCAAAACGATTTCCAAGATAGGTGGGACCAGCACCTACAGTATATCGAGAATGGAGCCCCAAAAGTGTTGGAGGTCGCACTGCGCATGCACAGTCGCCCTCCATTCATTTTCTATGGGGCCGCCGAATATAGCCGAGCACTGGCTCGGCTATTTCCGTTGGGCCCATGGAAGTGAATGGGAGCGGTGGCCGGTCATGTGCGGTGCGCTCCCATTAACTTCTTCGGGGAGTGCGCTTGATGGTGGCCGGACCAGAGTTCTCCAGCCTCCACCTTGCATGGCTCCGTTTCCGATATAGGTGCGGGTCCCACCGCTGGGACCTGCACCTATAAGGCAATATGCCCTCATTGTCTGTGATGAGACAACCCCTTTAATAAGACACTGCACCCTAGTAAATCACACTCCCAGGCTATCTAAAGGATTATAGCGATGAGTTTCCTCCTCCCTAAGAACATTTTTATATGTGTGATAGCAGTTAGGTTTTAAAGTATGTCTTAGATTTGTGATATATTATTAGGGAGAATGTAATCCTCCTCACACTTCTATAGCTAGAATTTACCCTTTCCTGCCTGAAAGTGCTCTGCAAATATTCAGAACTTATCACATTTTTTTTCTAGTTTAAAGCAGTAAATAGAAGAAGGAAGGAGGGGAAGAGGGAGATGCAGTTGCAGTTTTCAGTCAATTTCAGAAAGACAACATAAGAAGGAGAGGAGAAGCATGGCAGAGACTGCATCTACTTGGCTTAGAGCACACATGTGACATCATGTTTAACTTCACTTACTGTTAACATTTCAGCCATATGCTGTTAGTCTATTGAAGCATCTACTTCAGTAAAATAACATTTTCTGACTTTGCTTCTGATCTTCTCCTAAGCTTAGTTCAGATTGGACCCTCTTGTTCTCGTATTCTGTTTCTTAATAAAAACACCCCCTTTTGAACCTTATTTTATGGTTATGGACACCTTTGGTGCAGTTTTTTATTATTTTATTCTATTTCTTGGGCTACAAGTCATATTTTTGAAAAAGGTCTTTATTAATTTTTATCAGTAGTTTGTCCTCTACCTTCTGCATTGTTTCTCTTTATGATTGAATTGAACCAAAGAACAACTCTGACGGCTCAATCTGTGGCCCTTATCTCTGGTTTCCTAACAGCATATTTTGTAAATACTTATTTCAATTAAATTCTTATCAAAAAGATAATAATTTAACTTAAGTCCTGGGACAATCATCAGGTCGATTATTGAGAATGGACGCTCATACGACCAAACATTACAAAAAATCAGCCTGTGAATAGGTGCAGCCAATCACCTTATGAACGCGCAAATGCATCGAACATTGGGTGAAAGCATTGTGGTGCAGGCACCAGAATCAATGTTTTTTTGACTGCAGATCATGCTGAGTAAATAGCGGTCTGTTGACCAGAAACCAGACGGTCACACTTCTCCATACAAAGGAGAAGACGGATGCATATAAATGCAGCTCTCATCTCCTCTGATGAGAAGGCAATTATTGGGAACAGTTTTTTCCTGACGTTTGCCTGGTCAGTTGGCCTATTTAAACTGGGCTATTAATGAGTGTTTATAAGCTACTTGAAGTCAGTGCAGCTTTGTGATGAAATGGATGCAGTAAAACTGCAGACTGCAGTTGACAAACTATTACATTTTCTTTGATAAAGACCAACTGGAAACAAGATTTTTAGCCCAAGAGAAGTATAATACAATAACGGGAAAAAAAATCACTGTGAAAGGTATCCATAGGCTTAACCCCTTAAAATATTTAAAGGTTTCGATCATGTCATCCCCTCTCCGTTCTTTCCTTAAGGCTACAGAAATGTTTACTTTAGGCCCCTTTCAGACGAGTGAGTTCCACACATTGGACTCACAGAATGAGTATGCGGCAGCTCCCGTCCTGAACTCCCAGTACTGCTGGGTTCACATAGGATTATATTGATTTATAATGCTATATAACCTTTAAAGTTGTGGAATTTATTAGATAACACTGACAAGATGCATACTCACGCTGTGAGTCCGATGCGTGGAAGTTGCTTGTCTGCAAGGGGCCTTATAGGTATGTTTTAGTTTTTTTTTTTAAATATGTATAATTAAAAAACATTCCTGAGGCAGCAGCTATAGTGGGTGCTGTGGGACACTCTGGCTCAACCTTTGGGCCCCTGTTCCTACCATCACAGATAGCAAGGCCATTTTAAATGTTGTTTGTCAAAACACCAACGATCTGTTTCAGTTTGGGTTTTCAGCACCAGACCAAATGTCACGATACTAGTGGAATACTGCTGGAATCCAATGGCAGGGACAAGGCCTAAACACAGGAGGCACAGGAGACTTGAACAGGATGTAGCAGGAATGCAGACGAGGCAGGAATTCAGATGAGAAGTCAGGAGGCAAACCAGCGAGTGGTCAGCAGGTGTCCAGGAGTTGCAGGGTAAACCGCAAGTAGGAGGAACAAACCAGAGAGAAAGTTCCAGGCGAGAGGACTGCACAAGCAGGAGCTAAAACACAATACTCAAGCAATGAGTAACAGGCTTGAAAGGTTTATATATGAAACAGGAAGTAAAATGGCACCCAGCTGAGACACAATCCACCATCTTAACTGGGGGAAAACTTAAAGGCAAGACAGTCTGAACTAAACAGAGATAGCAGTATCAAATGTGTCAGAAGCTGAAGACAGAGAAGTGACAAAAAGGCTTGTGGTAGTCAAACCACACTTACTTAAAACAATATTGTCCCATTCAATATGTGAAATTCTTCCGATTTAAACCTCAGATGAATAATATATTACAGTCGCAGTATGAAAAGGTCCTAAGAAATATCGGTAGAGATTGGTCCTAAGCTAAACAAATTCATCTTGCATGTTCCAAAAATTCAGATTCCAGACGAAATCTTTTGCAAATCAGTTCGGCAAATCTCTTAGAATGCCAGCCACCATTTTACAGATCAGAAGGCAGAGAAGAAGGCATATGCCACCAAAACAGGATCATTTCTCAACCATGTTATAACCCGTTAAGGCCTGGGACTATCATCATTTTTCAACAATATTGCTGATACCCGTTATTGCGGCCAGGTGCCTGTTGTACTATACATCCAGCACCGATACAATCCCTTGCACATAACACTGGACATGTAATGCATTATGCGTTAAGGGATTAATTTAAAAATAGAATCTTACAATACAGTGTTTTGGCTACCACTGGCTATCATCCATTTACCCGTAGCAATATATGTCACTGTCACTTTAAGATTACTAATGATATCTTTGCATTACAGAGTTTTTTGTTACCACTGGTTACCATCCATTTACCCGTAGCAATATATGTCACTGTCACTTTAAGATTACTAATGATATCTTTGCATTAGAGAGTTTTTTGTTACCACTGGTTACCATCCGTTTACCTGTAGCCATATAGGTCACTGTCACTTTAAGATTTCTTCAAGATTACTAATGATTTCTTGGCATTAGAGATCTTGAAAGAGGTTGAATATAGTCCTAGAGGACTTCAGAGTGTTATATACAACTTTTCATGGCAATCTGAGTAATTTTGATTTAAAAGTCAAATTTATTCGTACCTGAATCAAATCTGCTGAAAAGGTTCCTTAGAATCGGAACAGAAACAAATGTCAAGAAATTTACTCATCTCAATACTGTATATCACTAACACACTGCACAGCAGGATGTCTGTGATTGTTCTGTCTTAGGCTACTTTCACACTTGCGTTTGGATCCGCACGCAATGCGCTTGCGAACGGATCCGTACGCAAATGCATTCGTTCGCATCCGTTCAGAACGGATCCGCATTGCCTATCTTTTACATAGGCAAAACGGATCCGTTCTGATCTCCATTGAAAGTTCCATAGGGAACTGATCCGTTTGCTATTGTGCATTAGCAAACGGATCCGCTCCCATTGACTTGCATTGGAGTGGAGACGGATCCGCCTCCATTCCGCTCGGTCAAGTGGACACCAAAACGCTGCATGCAGCGGAATGGAGGCGGAACGGAGGCAAACTGATGCATTCTGAATGGATCCTTATCCATTCAGAATGCATTAGGGGCAAACGGTTCCGTTCAGGACCGTTTGTGAGACCCTGGGACGGATCTCACAAACTGATCCTGCTGAAGCAGGTGTGAAAGTAGCCTTAGACAAAAAAACTAAAAGGGAAAACAGTTTCCTTGATTTATAATATGTTCCTACATTGTGGTCTTTCCTTTAGTAGTATCTGGACTTTAACTTGTTCTATTACCCGACTGCAAGATGTCAAGCTACTGTAAAATAGAAGGTATATGTTATCAACACAAAACTAAATGTAGCATCGGATTTCCTGTGCAGTACTGACAGATAACATAGAATTTCCTGTTCAGATAAATTCCACATGACACCTGTGTTGCAAAAAACTTTGTTAGGACTCTTTTAAATGGGCTGAGGCACGGGACAATTTCCAGGGCTATACTTTCATATAAGCACTTGTTTTCGATAATCATCCTGTGTAAAGGTACGATGCGGTTAATACCATTTAGGAAGCAGTTGACTCCCATTAGAGAAGATCAGGATTGTAATCACTGGCTGCTAGTACTGCATCTATGGGTCATTTAAGAGAGCTAGTGATGCTATGAAAAGGTATGGACAGGCTGCAGCTAGTGGGTAGAGGTTAGCGAAATTTTGAAAAATTTGATTCAGCAACTTTGCCGAAGCTCACCAAGAAATTTGATTCAATATGAATTAATTTGTCATGAATTGCAATAAGTCAGGTATACCCAGGCCACTCTACCTTAGTATATGGCCACATGGAGTGATCGTGCTGCAAGCGGGTTGCGGCTATGCTGCGGTGAAGAACCGCATGGCCAATTAGCCTGCAGCTGCCTTTCATTTAATAATGAAGACTGCACTGTATAGTATAGTCCTGTATAGTGGACTGTATAGTCCTTCTTCATTGACATTGGCAGCTTGGCACCTTTAATGCACCTTTAAATGGGGGCTGTTGCTATTGCTTTAAATGGGGGCTGAGGTTTGGCTGGTTAGGTGGGAGACAATATGCAAGTTATTGCTGTTCTGGCCTGCAATCCCCTGAGATGTATTGGATTTCCCAAAAGCATAGACCTTGTAGTCACGAGTAAGTTGCCTTCTTCTTTTATCAAGAATATTAAGTATGAGAACAGGGGTGTATCTGATCACTCTTCAGTATTAGTCTTGTTTTATAATAGCAGACAGGAGGTAGCCTACTGTTTTATACTAAATCCTATATGGCTAAAGTTTATAGGTGGGCAAGAAAATATAAATGTATACACATGTTTTTTTGTGGTTATTGCTCGTACGGCCTTACCATTAATTAATATTGTGTTTTTGACAGAAAACACAGAATATGAATTAGCTCTGGCATACCCACTGCTCCAACCCCATCGCTCTCCTGCCCTATAGGTGGGAGCCCTTCTTCTGCCATCTGCTTTTCCTCCTTTTCACATCATCTAATATCGATGAGAATATGTCACCAGGAACATCCAGCTCCTCCTCTCTCTGCATCTTGCTGACTTTTCTAGGACATAGAGACTTTGAAGGATGATTTGGAAGAAGTAAAGCCAGCAAAAGATGAGGATGGTCACCTTTAAGACCTGCCCCCCCCAAGGGGCGCAGACTGGTTGGTATTGGTTGGCACGCTGGCAATGGAATAATAAAGGCTTCCATCTTATTGGTAATGAATTACATATCTTAGTTTATGGCTGGTGTAGGAATAAGTAAATGTAGGAATAAATAAATAAATAAATAAAACTGATGCTGAATAATTCTCCCTGCACTGTCCCTGCACACTGCCTCTGCGATATTCTTCTATTAATTGTTTACAGCAACATTGTCCTTAGCGCATGAGCTCTTGTCACGTTACTCCCTATGCTTAGCTCACAGGACAATGGCAGAGACCGCGCAGGATGAGGATTTTATAGAGCTGTGACGTCACAGGGGATGGCTGGGTGATCTCGCATTCCTGGGCTTATTACTTTTACTTTGTAAGACCTTTGTATGTTCCCAAGTCATCTACACATCTATACATGCAGATTTTGCCCAGTTTATTGTCAGCCCTGGTCTGATTCCAAACTTTCTAAAAATCTCAAAAACGTTTTCTACCGAATTATGGTAGAACCCAGAAATAACAAAATATTATCCACATACAAAATATCATCCACATACAAATCTATTCAGAAGTGGCCTCATACAGAAAACTCTCAATTTCTACATCTTGTGTCCATTCACAAACCTTTTGCAAGAGGTTCAGTATAGAGCAGCCTTACCCAAGAAATAAAGCCAGCTTCAAATTCCATATATTTTAGGGTTTCAACCCAGAAAAACCACTGTGTTGAATGCCTTAGTAGCATCTAAAGTTAGTGTAGCTCATTCCCCTGGATTGAATGGCTCAGCCTGCAGGTTCATATAGCATCTCAATATATTATCCTCTGTAGATTTACCAGGCCTAAAGCCAGTCTGGTCTTCATGTATAATGCATGATATCACCTTACTTAGCTAACAGATTGTTATCTAGGTTTAATAAAGAGATACAACAGAATCATCATCGGATTCTTATCAGGTTTTGGGACCAAAACTATCAATGACTCACATAAACAGGTTGGTGAGATCCCTTGTTCTATGGAATAATTCCACACTTCAATCAACCTAGGAAGCAAGGAATCCCTATAACAAGAATAAAGTTCCAATCACTACCCATCTAATCAGGGGGATTTATTCTTCACTATAGAATCCAAAGCCATCTCACTTCCTGCAGTGCTACAGGGACAACCAACATCTTCCTTTGTTCTTCTGTTAATGTCGGCAATGAGACACTTGAGACAATGAGAATTGTCTACTTTCCCATCCCTAGCCTCTGTCTGTATTCCACTCTCACAAAGTATCTCAAAATACTTAAAGAGGACCTTTCATGGCTCCTGACATGCCTGTTTTAATAGCTTTGTGCTTTCCCCATGTAATAACAATTCTGGAGCATCTATTCTTATGACTCTATGTTGTGTCATTCCTTTATTATTTCTACTAAAAGAGTAGAAGTAGAGTATGAATGAATTGCTATTAGCCTTCAGTAAGGGTGCAGAGGGGAGGTAACCAGTTGGGGAGGTGTACTAGCACAGACTCACTCTATCCAATCAGTGCTGCCATGTTCAGACTGTGCAGGTACACATCCCCAGCTGGTTACCACCCCTCTGTACCATTACTGCAGACTGCTAGCAATTCATTCATAACTTCTAGTAGAAATAACAAAGGAATGGCACAACATACAAACATAAGAATAGATGCTCCAGAATTGTTATTACATGGTGAATGCATTTAGCTATTAAAACAGGCATTTCAGGAGAGGTGACAGGTAGAGATGAGCGAATTTTTCAAAAATTCGATTTGGCTGGTTCGCCGAATTTTCTGAAAAGATTTGCTTCGATCCAAATTAATTTGTGGAAGAGAGCTGAAGAGAGCCTGGAAAGTGGTGTAGAACACTGTGCCTTGCAGTAAAACGCATAGGGAGTCTACTGTGGTAGTGAAAGAATACTGTGAGCCAGTGTGACACGCACATAACAGGCAATGCTCTTAGAATCGCTGCACACTTTTATGTATTTGGGCAGTTAAGGGGCCAAAACTCACCAAATAACTCAAGTCTGAACTCAGCCTTACAGGTCAATGTTAGCTCCAGCTATAAAGAATCGTGCAGAGGCCCAAGATCCTACTAGAGCGCCAAAAGTGCACACCTTTTACACCAATTCACTGATTCCAAATACATTTTTGACAGAACCTGTTCTATTACACGCTTATACAAGCAGAACCCCCCCAGACAGCGTGGAGATGGCAGTGGCAGCAGCATCAGCAGACTATAGAGTGGCACGACGACAGTGTGGCCAGGTGGCAGCAGCATGAGTAAGCCACAGAGTAGCAGAATGACAGACCCTGGAAATGGCAGCAGCAGTGGAAGTAGTAGTACAATTTGAAGGCCACAGAGTGGCACAATTACATAATTTTGATGTAGCGGCAGCTAGGAGACGGCATGTGGAGTCGGCGGTGGCAGCAGCAACTGGCCGGAGAGTGGCATGGTGACATACCCTGAAGAGCAGACTGTAAAAAAGAATTCTTGGCCTTTTGGTTAAGATCAACTGTAGTATATGTTCTTATCAGTATCAGGGCTGGTTATGCCAGCGGACGGGAACGTAAGACAGAGGAGGTGCAGTGAAGGCTCCAGCTTTGCCTCAACTGTGGCAAAATGTCAGTATTGACACAGTACGCCAAGAAAGCTCAGAGTTCCATCTTGAGATCGAGCTGGCGGTCTGCAGGGAGCTGAGCTACAACCTGTGGGAGCCCCTGCCTCTCGCCTCCCCTATGCTCATCGCTGAGTGTCCTGGGGGCCGAAATTCGAGTGTTCAAAACAAACAGTTTCCTGTATACTTGAGCTATGAATAATGGAATAGAACTACAGAACGTACCAAAAATTTTGAGGCCACAGAGTTGCAGAATGACAAACCCTGGAAGAGGCGGCAGCAGCAGTCGGACAAATTTACTAGGCCAACGAGTGGCACTGTAACAGCATCTGCAAGAGGCAGCAGCAGTCGAATATATTTCAAGGCCACAGAGTGGCACAGTAACAGCATCTGCAAGAGGCAGCAGTCGAATACATTTCAAGGCCACAGAGTGGCACAGTAACAGCATCTGCAAGAGGCAGCAGTCGAATACATTTCAAGGCCACAGAGTGGGAGAGGCAGCAGGAGTCGTACTAATTTTAATGAGACAGACTGGCACAGTGACATACCCTGGGAGAGGCAGCAGCAGTCATAAAAATTTAAATGCAACATACCGTAGAGTGGCACAATTACATAATTTGGAGGTAGCGGCAGCTAGGAGACAGCGTGTGAAGGCGGAAGCAGCATGAGTAGGCCACAGAGTGGCACAATTACATAATTTGGAGGTAGCGGCAGCTAGGACACAGTGCGAGGAGGCGGCGGCAGCAGCATGAGTAGGCCACAGAGTGGCACAATTACATAATTAGGAGGTAGTGGCAGCTAGGACACAGCGTGTGGAGGCGGCAGCAGCATGAGTAGGCCACAGAGTGGCACAATCACATAATTAGGAGGCAGTGGCAGATTCTACATATAGCCATGTTCACCTCCTCAGGCGTCTTAACAAAAAACACCACCACCGCCGAGCAGGCGATTTTACCACCAACACTCCGCACTGACTGAGTGGTACCTCCGCTGCCTGGCTGAGCCCCTGCGCCGCTCTTTTCAAGGCCGGAAAGCACCTGCGAAGAGTGCGGTCTACCCCGTGCCCGTTTGGTTCCCGACCTCGCACTGCTGCCACTCCGCTGACTAACGGCCACACTACCGACTTGCTGCCTGCACCGCTGCTTGACGTGCAAGCTGTCAGTCTCGTCTGCAGATGATGATAATGATGATGAAGCCCTTGCTTCACCTGGCTCCCAAGTGCGATCGGCTACATCATCATCAACTACAGTTTGCACGTCGCTAATGTCCTCCTCAACTGTCTCGGTGTACAAAGCCTGACCGCTCTCAACATCACCTCCCACTATACTCTCCTCATCAGTATCATCATGACCGCCTACTGGAAGGAGTGGATTTCTGCCCCACCTCTTGGCTTCCCAGTAGCTGCTGACTGTCCTCAAGTAGTTCGCCAAAAATACTTAGTTAAAATGAACAACCGCAAAAAAACCTATTAACTGTTTTTTGGCCAATTCACCTTCGCCGAGGAAGTTTGATTTTTTTCCCCCAAAACACAACCCAAAATATAACCTTTTTTGGGTTTTTTCTTTTTTTACAGCGACTGACGCTGCGACTATCGATTTAAAAGGAACGAGCCCAGAACCACGTCTTAACTCTTTTTTGGGCAATTCAACTTCACTGACTACACTAGCACAATATCACGCTTTTCTGTTTGGATGGCGAATGATGCCAAAAATACTTATTATTAGTAATAATAATAATACTAACTGTTTTTTGGCCAATTCAACTTCGCCAAGGAAGTTTTATTTTTTTTTTTACCCAACACAACACAAAAGATAACTTTTTTTTTTCTCTATATATGTACCCCAAGCAAAGCTCTGACCCTCTTATTGCACTGCAACAAGGAACACAAGTGGTGCTTCTTTGAATAAAGCACCCCAATATAACCTTTAGAACAGAGTGCCCAAAACACCAATGCCCAGCCACTGCTGCTCAGTGTACCAGAATAGCGATTTCACTGCCTGATAATCCCCTATGGATTCTGTCTAGAAATCGTCCCTCTCCTATCCCTGCAATCCAGATTATCTATCCCTAATCTCCTCATTTCCTTTCTTTAGCAACGTTTTTCTATCACTTGCCCTATCTCTCCTGACACCTGTCTCTGATCTAAAATCAATTGCAAATGGCGGATTCCAGCGCTGCAGAGCTATTTATAGGGCTGCGACATCACAGGACCTGGCTGGCTGCTAATTGGCTACATGTCTGCATGTGATCGCATTGTGGGTGTTTACTTCTTGGTCCCAGAAATCCTTCCTCCATGTCATGCCATCTGCTTGTGGCCATTTTAGGAAAAAGAAAAAAAAAGATTCGTTACCACGAATCGCCATGAAATTCACTTTCGTGGCGAATTGAATTTTCCATGAAATTCGTAACGAATTCCACTTTGTCAGCTTCGATTCGCTCATCTCTAGTGACAGGTCTTCTTTAACTACTTCTTCCACTATAGCATTCTGTGTATTTAAAATTGTTTTTCATAAGTGATGCAATCTGATTAGACTTCCTTTGATTAGAAATAATTGGTGCAAGGATCTAACCCATAACATTTGCCCACAAAAGGTACTTCTAACCTCTAGTGCATAACATATCCTGCTCCGCAATAATATATAACATATCTTTATACTGATTTTGCAAGTCATGCTACTTTAATATATTCCTTATTTTTATTCCCCAATTTATTTTCCACATCTTCTATCTGTCTACATGACTGTTTTTTTTTTAAAGTAAGCAATTCCCTTAATGAATATAACTAGAGATGAGCGAACCTGCTCGTAACGAGCGGTTCAATGCTCGGATCCCCTGGTATGTGACTAGTGTGTGACACCAAACGGATCCGTCCCCATTGACTTACAGTCGGGTGAGGATGGATCCGGATGACTGCGGGCAGGTGAGTGCAGGGGATCCGAACATTGAACCGCTCGTTACGAGCAGGTTCGCTCATCTTTAAATATAACCAGGGCATCCAAGGGGGCCCCCACGCTCTTCTCTTGTGCCGGTGCCCAAGACCGCCCGCAGAGGGAGATGAGCGCTTCCATTGTGGAAGCGCTCATCTCCATAGTCATCTGTATCGCCGTCCTCAGGACGGCGATACAGATGCCTGTATTGTACTGGGGCAGGGGAGGGAGAGGCGTCTCCCCTGCCCGTTCCTCTGATAGGCTGCAGGCACTGGGCCTGCAGCCTATCAGAGGCCGGCTCAGGCGGCGCGATGACGTCATCGCGCCGCCTGAGCCGTACAGCGCGGGACACAGGCCGGAAGAGGCCTGCATCGCATCGCTGCCAGCACCATGGAGGTAAGTATAAGTGTTAATTTTTTTTTATTTTTTTTTTATTGTAGCAGTCACCGACCGGAGCTCAATTGGGGGCACTGGGGGCATTTTGGGGGCATTTTTACTGGCACATGGGGGCACTGGGGGCATTTTACTGGCACATGGGGGCACTGGGGGCATTTTACTGGCACATGGGGGCATTTTTACTGGCACATGGGGGCACTGTGGGCATTTTACTGGCACATGGGGCACTGTGGGCATTTTTACTGGCACATGGGGGCACTGTGGGCATTTTACTGGCACATGGGGGCACTGGGGGCATTTTTACTGGTACTGGGGCATTTTTACTGGCACATGGGGCACTGGGGGCATTTTTACTGGCACATGGGGGCACTGGGGGCATTTTACTGGCACATGGGGGCACTGGGGGCATTTTACTGGCACATGGGGGCATTTTTACTGGCACATGGGGGCACTGTGGGCATTTTACTGGCACATGGGGGCACTGGGGGCATTTTTACTGGCACATGGGGGCATTTTTACTGGCACATGGGGCACTGGGGGCATTTTTACTGGCACATGGGGGCACTGAGGGCATTTTACTGGCACGGGGCATTTTTACTGGCACATGGGGGCACATGGGGGCATTTTTACTGGCACATGGGGGCACTGGGGCATTTCTTACTGGCACATGATTTTGAGGGGGAATCAATGGGGGGGAACTTCTGGCGCATTATTGGGGCATTTCTTACTGGCACATAATTTGGGGGGCATCTATGGGTGGGGAGCACTTCTTACTGGCACATTGGAAGCATTATTACTTCTGGGGCACAGTGGGGACATTAGTACTGTGGGGGGCACTATTACTGTGGGGGGCACCCTGGCACAGTATCAGCGCAGTTATTTCTGGGGGACGGTATGTTCACACTATTACGGGACAGTATTTGCTGGGCGCAGTTATTTTAGGACACTGTGTGCCAATAATTATTGAAGGGCACTATCTGTGTGGTACTAGTGGCACAGTACTGGGGTGGTAGGATGATTTGTCCAGAAGATGGGAGGATGATGGAAAAGTAGTAAACTAAGATTTTTTTCTGTCAAACTGCAGAGATAAGAAATGGCTGAAAAATGGCGTCTGGTCTGAAAGGAGAAGATGAGGAAAGAGAAGATCTACATCCGAGGAGACGTCACTGGATGTAAGAGGTATGAGGCGCTGTATTATACTGGATGTAAGAGGTATGGGGCGCTGTATTATACTGGATGTAAGAGGTATGGGGCGCTGTATTATACTGGATGTAAGAGGTATGGGGCGCTGTATTATACTGGATGTAAGAGGTATGGGGCGCTGTATTAGGCGGGGGGGGCCCAAGCTGAACTCTTGCACCAGGGCCCATGAGCCTTTAGCTACGCCCCTGCAGCCCAGCCAATAGAGAGCTGGGAGTCTGGGACACGCCATAGGCTGTGGGCAACCTTGACCCCCCCTCCAGTGAGGTGTAGGGGGTGTGTCATTGGGGGGGGGCGTGTCATCAGAGGCCGTGTCATCAGGGGTGTGAGGTGTCATTGGGGGGGCCCCCAGACATAACTTCGCTTAGGGCCCCAGAAATGCCAAGACCGCCCCTGAATATAACCCTTATACACATATATTCTATCCCGCATCCCATACGACCAATAGTGAGGCTATACGAGCATTAACCACAAAAAACATGTGTATACATTTATATTTTCTTGCCCACCTATAACCCTTAACCATATAGGATTTAGTATAAAACAGTAGGCTACCTCCTGTCTGCTATTATAAAACAAGACTAATACGGAGGAGTGATCAGATACACTCCTGTCCTCATACTTAATATTCTTGATAAAAGATGAAGGCAATTTACTCGTGACTACAAGGTCTAGGCTCTACGCTTTTGGGAAATCCCAAACATCTCACATTAACCCTTCTAGCTCCAAGTCCAGTAATTTAGTCTTAAATTTCCCTATTTTCAGAATTTAACAACTTCAAATTAGGCTTTTTTTCTTCCATGATATTCTGTAATGAGGAAATTCTCATTTCAGTTTCCTTTAATCTTTCCTTATGCTTCCGTATATTATCTCTTAACAGATTCTGTTGTTTCTCTTGTATTACCCATCTGCAACGACAGGTAATTAACAGCAACCTTACATTGTTTAACAGCGCAAAATATATCAATTATACTGGGGGACTAATTTACCTCTAATGGCAGCAGTTGTGTGAGATCACTTACATTACTCGCTACCCCAAGACTACTCCCAACCCCTTACACAGGTGGTTGTAACTGATTATTCACCCCTACCTTACCCGGGGACGGATACCCAGATGCATTTGGGTTGCAGCCCCACTCCCTGTCCTTTTAAGTTTCCATTATGGGGGACATTGACTGGTTCCCCACAGAGATCATATCCTGCTCCCTAGCTCCTCAGGATAGCTCATCAATATCAGATTGGTGGAGGTCCGACACCCTGCAACGCCAGGTCTTTGCCATAAACAGCAGTGGTAAACAGGAAGAGAGATAAGATACGGCACATGCTGATCTGATATTCAGGACCTATCCTGAAGATAGATCATCAATAGTAAAAGCCCAGACAAAGCCTTTAATAATGTTCCCAGAACTTCCAGAGACTAAATTCTGTAGGAATTGTAAGTATGTTCTCTCATACACCAGTGCCCCACCATCTAGATGCCACAGGCAGCAAAACAAGCAGTTATTACAATAAAGTTGCTGATTAACCCTTTATCTCACATGCTCCAACGAAATGGTCCACTAAAGTATTCACACTTCTGTCTCCAACCTCCTGACCTTGCACTCTTTTTATTACATACTAGCTGAAGGACCCGGCTTCGCCCGGGTATATTTAATTTATTTCATTTACTGTTTGTGTGTGTGTGTGTCGTTAAAAGATATCGAGAGTGACCTCTACAGTGCCCGCCCCTTTAACAGTGACCTCTACAGCAGCCCGTCCCTTTAACAGTGATCTCTAAAGCAGCCCACCCCTTTAACAGTGACCTCTACAGCAGCCTGCCCCTTTAACAGTGACCTCTACAGCTGCCTGCCCCTTTAACAGTGACCTCTACAGTTGCCCGCCCCTTTAACAGTGACCTCTACAGCTGCCCGCCCCTTTAACAGTGACCTCTACAGCATCCCGCCCCTTTAACAGTGACCTCTACAGCAGCCCGCCCCTTTAACTGTGACCTCTACAGCAGCCCACCCCTTTAACTGTGACCTCCACAGCACCTAGAGTGGCCACTGTCTTCACCCCAGAAAGCCAGACCTCACCGGCCATTCTCCCAAATGTGAAACAGCGCCCCCAGTTCCCATGAAGACACACCACTAAACATGAGGCCACGACCCCCTGGCTCCATGAAGACACAGAGGAGAAGCTGTCTGAGTGTGAGCTACTGAAAGGGTGGACATCCCTGTGTCTGTCCAGGCACTGCGTCGGGCAGAGAACAGGTAGCCAGAAAACTGGACTGTCCAGCCTAAAGCCGGACATCTGGCCACCCTAACATCAGCCTGCCCCTAGGTTGGCCAGAGGTCTTGTTTTCGGCTGGACAGTCTGGCTTTCAGACTCCCTGTCCCCTGTCATGCGCAGGGCCTGGATGGACACAGGGATGTCCTTTTGAACAGCTCACTCTCAGCAGCAGCATTGTGCAGTCTGAGCAATGAGCTGCAGGGAGAAAGTCACCATCCCCCACCCCTGCAGCTGACAGAAGATGATTTTTACCTATATTTTTAATCCCGGTCAAATGTGGCATGGAAGGGGCGTGACTTAGTGGGATCTGGGGGTGTGGCTTTTAAGTCCTTCTTTTGACGGTGGCCTGAATTACAGGTCGATGCCATAGTAATTTAGGAGGAAGCTGGGTAGCAGTGGAAAAATACATCTTTTATTACTACTGAACAGTAAATATGTGAAATTTACATTATATGAGGTAATGATTGATGATAAATTAGTCTAAAACATAAGTTATATTTATGGTAACTGAAATACCCCTTTACCATTGTCATCCACAGTGCTCTGCCTCTTTAATGCAGACCTACAGCAGTGAACTGGCTAGGTTGTCATAGAAACCTGTGTGGAGACTGCCTGTGAGCTTCTATTGGCTGATAAGGGTCATGTGACCAGGCTATGCACCGTACAGGAAGCCTTGTTTGCTACATGGCGACCCTTCCCCTCCAGGGCCCTCTAAGGTGATGTGCCTCTCGTCCCAGTGTAGGAGTGCCAAGGGTAGTTTAGGCCTACAATGTCTTAGTAGAATGTGTCACAGTGTTCCTACCTTAATGGACGGATAGGCCCCAGGCAGTGGCTCTGGCTGCAGAAATAGGTGGAATAATTGAGGGTCATCTAGTGAAAATGAAGTCCAGACCTTTATGGATGATCCAACGCAGTTTTATTTAGTTAACTCAATTTGCATATAGAAAGTTCACTTCAGGTAGTTTCTTGATGTTCCAGCAAGTGCAGCCTGGTATACTTGGCAGGTCAATATACTTGGTTCTCTGTCAAGGCTGTGACTTCCTATTAAAGGTCTGACTCTCACTAGAGCTTGAGCCTTGTCTTTGGCTGTAATTCTTCTCTATTTTAGGTCAGCAGAGCTGAAGGTGCTCTGTCTGAGTGTGGCACATCCAAGAGGGACGGCCCTGCACACCCTTCCCTTAGCAGGGGTGCTACTCAACTCCCTCTAACTGAATCTCCTCCTTCACTGCAGGCAGTTAGAAGAAACCACTTCTCTCCAGAAGAGGGGGTCAGAATAGAATAAGGAACATACCATTCTGGTAAAACTACACACTAGATCTGCCACAGTATTACTGACACCTGCTGGTCCACCTGGTATATTACATTACAACTAGAGATGAGCGAGTAGTGTTCGATCGAGCCGGTATTCGATCGAATACTACGCTATTCGGCATACTCGATTTCAATCGAGTATAACGGCGATGGCGCACTTAGAATTCGTTTCCCCTCCCACCTTCCCTGGCGCTCTTTTTCCACCAATCACCATGCAGGGGGGGGTATGACAGGCCAGCGGAGCACGCTGGCAGCGCGAAAACGGCGTCTACATGGATTGGCTGGAAAAACCATGTGACCTCGAATATTAAAAACTCAGCTCTTCCTGCTCGTACGCATATGCTGCGTGAACTTAGTCAGGGACAGAGGCTGGAGAAGGGAGAGATAGGTTTTAGCTGTTGGACAGGCAGGAGCGTGATTAAAAGCCCTTATCAGGGCTACTATAGTGCAGTACAGTGATAGCTTTACTACAATATACACTCTGCAGAGAACGGCTGCTGTATTCAGGGATAGCTGCTGGAGTAGGGACAGAGAGAGGCATTAGTGGTGTATTAGGTGCTCTGCTACATACCAAACTATATTTGGCACTACTGTTCTGTGTTCTTTTTGGCTGCAAAACCCTGTTATATACCAAGTGTGTATATGCACCATCTGATCTGGCAGTATACGGCTGTTTTATTTATTTATTTTTTTAAATACAGTTTATTTGGCTCTAGTGTTCTGGGTTCTGTGTGCCTGCAATACCCTTTTTGTATACCAGGTGTAAATACCCACCGTCTGACCTGTTAGTACACGGCTGTGTACCTAGAAATATAAAAAAAATAGGCCTTTTCATTGGCACCTGTACTGTGCGTTCTCTTGCAAAATAATTTTATATACGTGGTGTTAATACCCACCGTCTGATCTGTTAGTACACGGCTGTGTACCTAGAAATATAAAAAAAATAGGCCTTTTCATTGGCACCTGTACTGTGCGTTCTCTTGCAAAATAATTTTATATACGTGGTGTTAATACACACCGTCTGATCTGTTAGTACACGGCTGTGTACCTAGAAATATAAAAAAAATAGGCCTTTTCATTGGCACCTGTACTGTGCGTTCTCTTGCAAAATATTTTTATATACATGGTGTTAATACACACCGTCTGATCTGTTAGTACACGGCTGTGTACCTAGAAATATTAAAAAAATAGGCCTTTTCATTGTCACCTGTACTGTGCGTTCTCTTGCAAAATAATTTTATATACGTGGTGTTAATACACACCGTCTGATCTGTTAGTACACGGCTGTGTACCTAGAAATATTAAAAAATAGGCCTTTTCATTGTCACCTGTACTGTGCGTTCTCTTGCAAAATAATTTTATATACGTGGTGTTAATACACACCGTCTGATCTGTTAGTACACGGCTGTGTACCTAGAAATATTAAAAAAATAGGCCTTTTCATTGTCACCTGTACTGTGGCGTTCTCTTGCAAAATATTTTTATATACGTGGTGTTAATACACCCGTATGATCTTGTTAGTACACGGCTGTGTACCTAGAAATATAAAAAAATTGGCCCTTTTCAATTGGCACCTGGTACTGTGCGTTCTCCTGGCAAAATAATTTTATATACGTGGTGTTAAATACCCACCGTCTCGATCTGTTAGTAAAACTGGCTGTGTACTAGAAATATTAAAAAAATAGGCCTTTTCATTGGCCCCTGTAACTGTTGCTTCTCTTGTGCAAAATAATTTTATATACGTTGGTGTTAATACACACCGTCTGATCGTTAGTACACGGCTGTGGTACCTAGAAATATTAAAAAAATAGGCCTTTCAATTGGCCACCTGTAACTGTGCGTTCTCTTCAAAATATTTTATATACGTGGTGTTAATACACACCGTCTGATCGTGTTATGTACAAACGGCTGTGTGCCGAGAAATATTAAAAAAAATAGGCCTTTTCATTGGCACCTGTACTGTGCGTTCTCATTGCAAAATATTTTTATATACCGTGGTTGTAATACACACCGTCTGATCTGTTAGTACACGGCTGTGTACCTAGAAATATAAAAAAATTGACGCTTATTCATTGGCACCTGTACTGTGGCGTTCTTCTTGCCAAAAATATTTTTAAAATATACGTGGTGTTAATTACACACCGTCTGATCTGTTAGTACACGGCTGTGTGCCGAGAAATATAAAAAAATAGGCCTTTTCATTGGCACCTGTACTGTGCGTTCTCTTGCCAAATATTTTTATATACGTGGTGTTAATACACACCGTCTGATCTGTTAGTACACGGCTGTGTACCTAGAAATATAAAAAAAATTGACCTTTTCATTGGCACCTGTACTGTGCGTTCTCTTGCAAAATATTTTTATATACGTGGTGTTAATACACACCGTCTGATCTGTTAGTACACGGCTGTGTACCTAGAAATATTAAAAAAAATTGGCCTTTTCATTGGCACCTGTACTGTGCGTTCTCTTGCAAAATATTTTTATATACGTGGTGTTAATACACACCGTCTGATCTGTTAGTACACGGCTGTGTACCTAGAAATATAAAAAAAAATAGGCCTTTTCATTGGCACCTGTACTGTGCGTTCTCTTGCAAAATAATTTTATATACGTGGTGTTAATA
>ONZH01016770.1:0-43264 GCA_900303285.1 Rhinella marina | reverse complement strand
TATACGCAGTGACATATGCAGTGGCAGTATATGCATGGCAGTATATGCAGTGACATATACACAGTGACAGCATAAGTGGCAGTGACAGTATATGCAGCGACAGTATATGCAGCGCAGTATATGCAGATATATACAGTGACATATGCAGTGACAATATACAGTGACATATGCAGTGACATTGTATGCAGTGGCAGTATAGCCAGTGGCAGTAATACGCAGTGGCAGTATACGCAGTGACATTATACGAGTCATTTATACGCAGTGACATTAATACGCATACGCAGTGGCAGTATATGTAGTGACATTATACACAGTGACAGCATATGCAGTGACATTATATGCAGTGACATTATATGCAGCGACAGTATATGCAGCGACAGTATAGCAGCGACAGTATGCAGTGACATTATTACAGTGACATATGCAGTGACAGTATATGCAGTGACATTATATACAGTGGCAGTATACGCAGTGGCAGACAATACGCAGTGACATTATACGCAGTGACATTATACGCAGTGCAGTATATGTAGTGATAAACACAGCAGTGCCAGTATATGCAGGCCAGTATATGCAGCGCCAGTATATGCAGCGCCGAGTATATGCAGCGACAGTATATGCAGCGACAGTATATACAGCGACATTATATGCAGCGACAGTATATGCAGCGACAGTATATGCAGTGACATTATAACAGTATATGCAGTGACAGTATATGCAGTGACAGTATATCAGTGCCAGTATATGCAGCGACAGTATATGCGACAGTATATGCAGTGAAGTATATGCAGTGACATATATGACATTTATAACAGTGACAGTATATGCAGTAATTGACAGTTATATGTGTAGGAAATGGATGGAGCGGCTGCCGGGTCCTGGTCTGAGCGCCATCTTGCCTAGCGGCAGAACTGAGGGTTTCTGGGAGGGGGCCCCGTTCTAAAATTTTCAGTGGGGCCCAGTCAGTTCTAGTTACACCACTGACGCAGCCATTCCTGGACAGGATACAGTTAATTATAGTTATAATGGGTGAGGATGATGGCGTCTTTATTAACCCTTTCCTGTAACTGACCCTGGTGACGATCTCCTGCGCTCTCATGTCTTTTTTTTTTTGTTTTCAGAAACCAGGAAGAAGTGGGACAATCCCAAATCCAGGTAATCTGTCACTGCAGCGGCTGCAGATGTGGGGCCCCGGCCTGATGTAGCAGTGGGCCCCCCTCTGGTCGGTATTTTGCCGGTACCGCTGTTTTCTTTTTACTGGCAATAATAATAATTATTATTCTAAGCAGCTGAATGAGAAAGTGGAAGGAACAGAGCACAGCGGAGCATGGGAGAACCTCAGGAGTCCCTGCTCTCCGTATATGGTTAGGAGTCGTCCCGTGTGTCCGTATATGGTTTAGGAGTCCCCGCTGTGTGTCCGTATATGGTTTAGGAGTCCCTCTGTGTGTCCGTATATGGTTTAGGAGTCCCGCTGTGTGCCATATATGTTTAGGAGTCCTCCCTGTGTGTCCGTATATGGTTTAGGAGTCTGCGTCCATATATGGTTGAGTCCGCTGTGTGTCCGTATATGGTTTAGGAGTCTCCGCTGTGTGTCCATATATGGTTTAGGAGTCCCGCTATATGGTTTAGGAGGAGTCTCCCCTGTGTGTCCATATATGGTTTAGGATGTCAGTCCCTGCTCCCGTGTGTCCGTATATGGTTTGTGTGGTAATATATGGTTTAGGAGTCCTCTGTGTGTCGTATATGGTTTAGGAGTCCCTGTGTGTGTCCATATATGGTTTAGGAGTCCTCTGTGTGTCCGTATATGGTTTAGGTCCGTCTCTGTGGATGCTGTGTGTCCGTATATGGTTTGGAGTCCCCTCTGTGTGTCCGTATATGGTTTAGGAGTTTGTGTCGTGTGTCCTTGTGTGATGGTTTAGGAGTCCCTCTGTCCCGTTGTCGTATATGTTTATGGTTTAGGAGTCCCGTCTGTGTGTCCGTATATGGTTTAGGAGTCCCCGCTGTGTGTCCTATATGTTAGGAGTCCCCGCTGTGGTATAATGGTTTAGGAGTCCGCTGTGTGGTAGGATATATGGTTTAGGAGTCCTGTCTGTTGTGTCCATATATGGTTTAGGAGTCCTCCTGTGTGTCCGTATATATGGTTTAGGAGTCCCGCTGGTGTCTATATGGTTTAGGAGTCTCTGTGTGTCGTATGGTTTATGGTTTTAGGAGTCAAATATATTAAGTCAGTCCTATGAACATAAAGGGGGTACCGCCAAGTGCTGTCAGTATGCTTGGGGACACTCTGTGTAATTTTTTTAAGTGTTTCTGCTGGGATTTGAACGACCATTTCCATTAAAGGCTAAAACCTCAACCATTGAGCTATAGAGCTCAATGTTAATAAGTAATAGATATATTCTGGATAAAAAACCTCCGTTTTCCATATATAGCAGAATTATCATTTTAGATTTTTTTAGTAATTACAAAAAAATGGGCACAAAATATATTTGTAATTACTAAAAAAATATAAAATGATACTTCTGTATATGAATACATAATACTTGAGACATTACTACTGAGCTTTTTATACAAGAATATATCTTTTGCTTATTAACATTGAGCTCTATAGCTCAGTGGTTGAGGTTTAGTTTGACATTGGGCAGAAACACTTCAAAATAGAGGCTAAATATAAGGGCCTGATGTAGCAGTGGGGCCAGGGCCTGATGTAGCAGTGGGGCCGGGGCCTGATGTATCAGTGGGGCCGGGGCCTGGTGTAGCAGTGGGGCCAGGGCCTGATGTAGCAGTGGGGCCGGGGCCTGGTGTAGCAGTGGGGCCTGATGTAGCAGTGGGGCCTGATGTAGCAGTGGGGCCCGGGCCTGGCAGTTGTAGCAGTTGTAGCGGGCAGTGGGGCGGGGCCTGATGTAGCAGTGGGGCCGGGGCTTGATGTAGCAGTGGGGCCGGGGCCTGATGTAGCAGTGGGGGGGGCCTGATGTAGCAGTAGCAGGGGCTGGGGCCTGATGTAGCCTGATGTGGTAGCAGCTGAGCCTGTGTAGCAGTGGGGCCGGGGCCTGATGTATCAGTGGGGCCGGGCCTGATGTATAGTGGGGCCGGGCTGATGTATCAGTGGGCCGGGCCTGATGTATCAGTGGGGCCGGGGCCCTGATGTATCGTGGGGCCGGGGCCTGGTGTAGCAGTGGGGCCGGGGCCTGGTGTGCAGTGGGGCCGGGGCCTGGTGTAGCAGTGGGGCCGGGGCCTGATGTAGCAGTGGGGCCTGATGTAGCAGTGAGGCCGGGGCCTGATGTAGCAGTGGGGTCTGATGTAGCAGTGGGGCAGAATCTGGAGTATGATTAGTCTCATTTTCATGTTTCCACCTTCCCCCCAATAATGATGTTTAATGGCTTCCTGTGGAAGGAGTGTGTGCGCCCCCTGCAGGACTGGAGCTGATGTGAGAGGTACATTATATATGAAGCACGGTCACCTAAGGATTAGTGTTGAGCGAGCATGCCTACGCTCGGGTCCGCTCGGTGTTGGGCCGAACACCGAGTGTACTCGAGCGCAATGCTCGAGTCTCTTCCCCGCACTGTAATGTATGCTAATGCGTACAAATTCAGTTAATTAGCATATTTTTACGAGTGAAAGGAGTAAAAGAGGAGAAGTCGCGATTGTGACCTTTTTCTATAAACCAGACACCCTCCCCTCTTCCGAGCGGGGGGTGCCTGGTTTAGTTCCATTGACTAACATTATGCTCGGGTGCTCGGCCAG
Organism: Rhinella marina; assembly: GCA_900303285.1. Lineage (NCBI taxonomy): Eukaryota > Metazoa > Chordata > Amphibia > Anura > Bufonidae > Rhinella > Rhinella marina. The sequence continues at coordinate 39,523 of ONZH01016770.1, read as the reverse complement.
AGGTGCTCGCTCAACACTACTAAGGATGTTATATGTGTGTTTCTTACAGCTGCAGACGTCTCGCACCATGAAGCAGGAGGTCAGGCCGAGCAGCTCCTCTCCAATGTGGTTCTGATTGAGAACGTCCAGGACTCCTTCTCCTCTGAGATGCTGACCCTCCTTATAGAGAACAGTAGAGACAGGAATGATGACACTGAATTTTATGTGGAGACAATACCTGAAATCCATTCGGCCGCCATCACCTTCACCTGCGACATTGGTAATGTTCAGACTGTGTCTTGTAGACCTCGCACCTCCTCATATATAATACATAGTGGGTCCAGGTCTTTGAGAGCCCGGAGCTCATATAGAGTGTGTAGTAGATCCATAGGGTCATCGGCCATATCATGTGGAGTCTACAGTGGAGATGACTCTAAGACCTCCAGGTTATTGTAATCCAGTACTTTATTCATCAAGTCATCGTGGACTTCAGGAAGTGTCAAGATGATGAGAGGAAGTGAGGACAAAAGACGTAGGATGATGCTCTGACCACTAACATATCTCTTTATATAGTCAATAAGATTGATAAAGGACACAGGTTCAACCTATATCCCTACTATCGGTGGCAAAAAACCCTATGAGGTGGTCGCCAATTACCCCATATTAGAGGAAAATTGCCTTCCTGAATCTGGCAATCAGAATAAATCTCTGGATCATAGTAAAGAGTCCATAGTCTCACTGCTCTTACAGTAAAGAGTCCATAGTCTCACTGCTCTTACAGTAAAGAGTCCATAGTCTCACTGCTCTTACAGTAAATAGTCCATAGTCTCACTGCTCTTACAGTAAAGAATCCATAGTCTTACTGCTCTTACAGTAAAGAGTCCATAGTCTTACTGCTCTTACAGTAAAGAGTCCATAGTCTTACTGCTCTTACAGTAAAGAATCCATAGTCTCACTGCTCTTACAGTAAAGAGCCATAGTCCTCACTGCTCTTACAGTAAAGAGTCCATAGTCTTACTGCTCTTACAGTAAAGAGTCCATAGTCTCTTACTGCTCTTACAGTAAAGAGTCCATAGTCTACTGCTCTTACAGTAAAGAGTCCATAGTCTTACTGCTCTTACAGTAAAGTAAGAGTCCATAGTCTTACTGCTCTTACAGTAAAGAGTCCATAGTCTTACTGCTCTTACAGTAAAGAGTCAAGAGTCCATAGTCTTACTGCTCTTACAGTAAAGAGTCCATAGTCTACTGCTCTTACAGTAAAGGCCATAGTCTTACTGCTCTTACAGTAAAGAGTCCATAGTAGTCTTCACTGCTCTTACAGTAAAGAGTCCATAGTCTCACTGCTCTTACAGTAAACTCAGTCCATAGTCTCACTGCTCTTACAGTAAAGTCATAGTCTCCACTGCTCTTACAGAGAGTCCATAGTCTCACTGCTCTTACAGTAAGTAATCCATAGTCTCACTGCTCTTACAGTAAAGAGTCCATAGTCTCACTGCTCTTACAGTAAAGAGTCCATAGTCTCACTGCTCTTACAGTAAGAGTTCCATAGTCTCACTGCTCTTACAGTAAGAGTCCATAGTCTCACTGCTCTACAGTAAAGAGTCCATAGTCTCCACTGCTCTTACAGTAAAAGAGTCCATAGTCTCCACTGCTGCTCTTACAGTAAAGAGTCCATAGTCTCACACTGCTCTTACAGTAAAGAGTCCATAGTCTCACTGCTCTTACAGTAAAGAGTCCATAGTCTCACTGCTCTTACAGTAAAGAATCCATAGTCTCACTGCTCTTACAGTAAAGAGTCCATAGTCTCACTGCTCTTTACAGTAAAGAGTCCATAGTCTCACTGCTCTTACAGTAGAGTCCATAACTGCTCTTACAGTAAAGAGTCCATAGTCTCACTGCTCTTACAGTAAAGCGTCCATAGTCCACTGCTCTTACAGTAAAGAGTCCATAGTCTCACTGCTCTTACTTACCAGTAAAGAGCTCCATCAGTCTCACTGCTCTTACAGTAAAGAGTCCATAGTCTCACTGCTCTTACAGTAAAGAGTCCATAGTCTACTGCTCTTACAGTAAAGAGTCCATAGTCTCACTGCTCTTACAGTAAAGCGTCCATAGTCTCACTGCTCAGTCCATAGTCTCACTGCTCTTACCGTAAAGAGTCCATAGTCTCTGCACTGCTCTTACAGTAAAGAGTCCATAGTCTCACTGCTCTTACAGAAAAGAGTCCATAGATCTAGCTCTCAGTCATAGTCTCACTCCTCTCAGTAAAGGTCCATAGTCTCACTGCTCTTCGTAAAAGAGTCATAGTTCATGCTCACCGTAAAGAGTCCATAGTCTCACTGCTCTTACCGTCCTAGTCTCAGCTCTTACATAGTCTCACTGCTTACAGTAAAGAGTCCATAGTCTCACTGCTCTTACAGTAAAGAGTCATAGTCTCACTCTAAAGAGTCCATAGTCTCACTGCTCTTACAGTAAAGAGTCCATAGTCTCACTGCTCTTACAGTTAAGAGTCCATAGTCTCACTGCTCTTACAGTAAAGCGTCCCAGTCTCACTGCTCTTACAGTAAAGCGTCCATAGTCTCACTGCTCTTACAGTAAAGAGTCCATAGTCTCACTGCTCTTACCGTAAAGCGTCCATAGTCTCACTGCTCTTACAGTAAAGAGTCCATAGTCTCACTGCTCTTACCGTAAAGAGTCCATAGTCTCACTGCTCTTACCGTAAAGAGTCCATAGTCTCACTGCTCTTACCGTAAAGAGTCCATAGTCTCACTGCTCTTACCATAAAGAGTCCATAGTCTCACTGCTCTTACCATAAAGAGTCCATAGTATCACTGCTCTTACAGTAAAGAGTCCCTGTCCATCATTATCCCTGAGACTTTTTTACTGTTTGTTTTGCTTCCTCCTCCAGTCCATGGCCTCCCTTTTATCCACATGAGCTTCCTTGGGAGGAAGTTATGTCCTCCTCCTCACCCCTCTACCGTTATGTCCTCCTCCCCCCCCTCTACCTCCCCTCTCACCCTCTACCGTTATGTCCTCCTCCTCACCCCCTCTACCGTTATGTCCTCCTCCTCACCCCTCTACCGTTATGTCCTCCTCCTCCCCCCTCTACCGTTATGTCCTCCTCCTCCCCCTCTACCGTTATGTCCTCCTCCTCCCCTCCTCTTACCGTTATGTCCTCCTCCCCCCCTCTACCGTTATGTCCTCCTCCCCCCCCTACCGTTATGTCTCCTCCTCCCCCCCCCTCTACCGTTATGTCCTCCTCCTCACCCCTCTACCGTTATGTCCTCCTCCTCACCCCTCTTACCGTTATGTCCTCCTCCCCCCCCCTCTACCGTTACCCCTCTACCGTTTATGTCCTCCTACCCTCACCCCTCTACCTCTACCGTTATGTCTCCTCCTCCTCACCCCTCTACCGTTTATGTCCTCCTCCTCACCCCCTCTACCGTTATGTACCTCCTTCCTTCACCCTACCGTTATGTCTACCGTTATGTCCTCCTCCTCACCCCTCTACCGTTATGTCCTCCTCCTCACCCCTCTACCGTTAATGTCCTCACTCCTCACCCCTCTACTACCGTTATGTCCTCCTCCTCACCCCCTCTACCGTTATGTCTCCTCTCCTCCTCCTCACCCCTCTACCGTTATGTCCTCCTCTCCCTCCTCCTCTAACGTTATGTCCTCCTCCTCACCCTCTCTACCGTTATGTCCTCCTCCTCTGCAGATATTGATGGAATCAGTATTGGATCTCATTGTCTCCTCTTGTGTTGGGGAAGACGAGGAGTCGCCTCCACAGATGACGTCCTAGAGTCATACAAGGAGGTTCTGATGTCCAGCGGCCGGTGCCATTCCATCACTGGTCAGGGTGGCCCCATAAATCTGCTCTGATCATCACCCCCCTCAAAAAGAAAACCAAAACTCCTCTTCTCCGCACCGGGGCCACTTGGTCTTCATGGAAGTCTATTTAATGAATTATCAACTTCCAATTGTATTTTTAACTACTCCCTCCACCATCCGTTTTGTCACATTAGTTGTCATTTACGTGTTGTCTTAGGCTGTGGCCCCACATATTGCACTACGCACAGTTGACGCCAGGGGCCCCGGGGTGGTACTTACCGAGCCGCCATCTCTTGTTTCTCTTCCATCAGACGTCTTGAGTTTTATCCGAAAATTCTGTTCAAACCACAAAGTAATTCAGCAGAAACTGCGAGCGAAGCCCCTAGAGGAGACCAGAAGCATCAGGGCCGAAGGGCTACCCCCAAAAACAGAAGAAGACCTCGTCATCCTCTACTTCGAGAACCCGAAGATTGGGGGCGGTCAGGTGGAAGAGGCGGTCATGATCCCTGAGGAAGAGGCGGCGCTGGTCACCTTCTATGATCCTCAAGGTAAGTGACCCCTCCGAGCGGCTGATACACGTGTGGAGTCCGGGACCCCCCCACCTGTGGTGTAGAAGGAATCTTCTCACCAGTCCAGGCCGGATTTCCGGGGTCACCTCTATGTAGTCGGACTCATACAGTGTAGTGGGGTTCGGGATGTACAGGAGAACTTCTGCTGTACCAGGTCCACAATGTGATGTCATACTCTAAGTGCACGTCATCACCTGCTGCCCACGGACACGCCCACCCCAGGAGCACGCCACCAACATCCCATTTATCACCCCATTGCTTCCAGCAGATCAGACTTTCCCTCGCACTGATTTTTATGTCCGTCCCAAGAAGACTGCAGGTCAGAGGTTATGCGTCACCTGGAGGAAGAGGAGGCCACCTCCGCACTTCACCTCACTGCCTTGCTTGTAGGGAGGTGAAGAGGTTAGTGCAGAACTTTACTCACCTCACAGCAGAACTCCACTTCTTATTTATCAGTGGTTTTACTTGGAAGAGGAAACGAAAACCCATTGATCACTGCAGCCTCCTCCTCTGCACACACTGCAGCCTCCTCCTTCTCCTCTCTGCACACACTGCAGACTTCTCCTCCTCTCTGCACACACTGCAGCCTCCTCCTTCTCCGCTCTGCACACACTGCAGCCTCTTCCTCCTCCTCTCTGCACACACTGCAGCCTCCTCCTTCTCCTCTCTGCACACACTGCAGACTTCTCCTCCTCTCTGCACACACTGCAGCCTCTTCTCCTCTCTGCCCACACTACAGCCTCCTCCTCCTCCTCCTCCTCCTCTCTGCACACACTGCAGCCTCCTCCTCCTCCTCTCTGCACACACTGCAGCCTCCTCCTCCTCCTCTCTGCACACACTACAGCCTCCTCCTCCTCCTCTCTGCACACACTGCAGACTCCTCCTCTCTGCACACACTGCAGACTCCACCCTCTCTGCACACACTGCAGCCTCCTCCTCCTCCTCTCTGCACACACTGCAGACTCCTCCTCCTCCTCTCTGCACACACTGCAGACTCCTCCTCCTCCTCTCTGCACACACTGCAGCCTCCTCCCCCTCCTCTCTGCACACACTGCAGCCTCCTCCTTCTCCTCTCTGCACACACTGCAGACTCCTCCTTCTCCTCTCTGCACACACTGCAGCCTCCTTCTCTCTGCACACACTGCAGCCTCCTCCTCCTCCTCTCTGCACACACTGCAGCCTCCTCCTCCTCCTCTCTGCACACACTGCAGCCACCTCCTCCTCCTCTGCACACACTGCAGCCACCTCCTCTCTGCACACACTGCAGCCACCTCCTCCTCCTCTGCACACACTGCAGCCACCTCCTCTCTGCACACACTGCAGACTCCTCCTTCTCCTCTCTGCACACACTGCAGCCTCCTCCTTCTCCTCTCTGCACACACTGCAGCCTCCTCCTTCTCCTCTCTGCACACACTGCAGCCTCCTCCTTCTCCCTCTCTGCACACACTGCAGCCTCCTCCTTCTCCTCTCTGCACACACTGCAGCCTCCCTCCTTCTCCTCTCTGCACACACTGCAGACTCCTGCCTCCTCCTCTCTGCACACACTGCAGCCTCCTCTCTGCCCACACTGCAGCCTCCTCCTCCTCTCTGCACACACTGCAGTCTCCTCCTCCTCCTCTCTGCACACACTGCAGCCTCCTCCTTCTCTGCTCTGCACACACTGCAGCCTCCTCCTTCTCCGCTCTGCACACACTGCAGCCTCCTCTTTCTCCTCTCTGCACACACTGCAGCCTCCTCCTTCTCATCTCTGCACACACTGCAGCCCTCCTCCTCCTCCTCTCTGCACACACTGCAGCCTCCTCCTCCTCCTCTCTGCACACACTGCAGCCTCTCCTCCTCCTCCTCTCTGCACACACTGCAGACTCCTCCTCCTCCTCTCTGCCAGACTCCTCCTCCTCCTCTCTGCAGACTCCTCCTCCTCCTCTCTGCAGACTCCTCCTCCTCCTCTCTGCAGACTCCCTCCCTCCTCCTCTCTGCAGACTCCTCCTCCTCCTCTCTGCACACACTGCAGACTCCTCCTCCTCCTCTCTGCACACACTGCAGACCTCCTCCTCCTCCTCTCTGCACACACTGCAGACTCCTCCTCCTCCTGCACACACTGCAGACTCCTCCTCCTCCTCTCGCACACACTGCAGACTCCTCCTCCTCCTCTCTGCACACACTGCAGACTCCTCCTCCTCCTCCTCTCTCTGCCACACACTGCAGACTCCTCCTCCTGCACACACTGCAGATCCTCCTCTCTGCACACACTGCAGACTCTCTCCTCCTCTCTGCAGACTCCTCCTCTCTCTCTGCCTCCTCCTCTCTCTGCAGACTCCTCCTCCTCCTCTCTGCACACACTGCAGACTCCTCCTCCTCCTCCTCTCTGCACACACTGCAGACTCCTCCTCCTCCTCCTCTCTGCACACACTGCAGACTCCTCCTCCTCCTCCTCTCTGCACACACTGCAGACCTCCTCCTCCTCTCTGCACACACTGCAGACTCCTCCTCTCTCTCGGCACACACTGCAGACTCCTCCTCCTCCTCTCTGCACACACTGCAGACTCCTCCTCCTCCTCTCGGCACACACTGCAGACTCCTCCTCCTCCTCTCGCACACACTGCAGACTCCTCCTTCTCCTCTCTGCACACACTGCAGACTCCTCCTTCTCCTCTCTGCACACACTGCAGACTCCTCCTTCTCCTCTTCTGCACACACTGCAGACTCCTCCTCCTCCTCTCTGCACACACTGCAGACTCCTCCTCCTCCTCTCTGCACCACACTGCAGACTCCTCCTTCTCCTCTCTGCACACACTGCAGACTCCTCCTCTCCTCTCTGCACACACTGCAGACTCCTCCTCCTCCTCTCTGCACACACTGCAGACTCCTCCTCCTCCTCCTCTCTGCACACACTGCAGACTCCTCCTCCTCCTCTCTTGCACACACTGCAGGATCCTCCTCCTCTCCCTGCAGACTCCTCCTCTCCCTGCAGACTCCTCCTCCTCCTCTCTGCACACACTGCAGACTCCTCCTCCTCCTCTCTGCACACACTGCAGACTCCTCCTCCTCCTCTCTGCACACACTGCAGACTCCTCCTCCTCCTCCTCTCGGCACACACTGCAGACTCCTCCTCCTCCTCTCTGCACACACTGCAGACTCTTCTCTGGTAGATTCAGCTATAACGGGTCTGATCTCTAGAATCCCCAGTAGCTCACATTCTCCCTTCTCATCAGAAGCTCCAAGATCCTAAGGACTCCCAGCTAGACGACGCACTACTGGCCCCAGCAAACCTGAAGAAATAAGAATACAATTTTGGTCATTACATCTCATGTTTGTGATAAAACACAGACAGGTCTATGGAAGAGCCTCCTGTCCGGCTCCTCTACCTAATACTATTGCCGTGTCTTTCTGTTACAGTTGTGAAGGTCATAGTGGAAAGGGAACACGTCCTCGGTAAGAAGGCCATCTCGGTGTATCGATACTACCCCACCTTGGGTACAATCCTGTATGGGAGGAAAACACCTCAAGTAGTAAAACCACCGCCGATCCAGAACCAGATCAGTCCTTACTTATTGGAGTTTATATGGAGAGACACAAGACTGAAGCAACGCATAGAGGAGGACCTGTCCAATAAAATGTGTGAGATCATATGGCCGGATCTAAAATCCTCAGACCCTGTCATCACTTTGTGTTTTCCCAACTCTCTGTCATCACATCTCAGGACTGTGGCAAAGGTTGGCCACACGTGGACGGAGAAGGTCTCCACTGCGTACTCACTTATTATCTCAAAGTATAAAGTCCTAGAATGTAAAATGCATCCTTCAGCGTGGGAGGACATCAAGGGACAGATCTCCACTGCTGCCTATGATGGAGTATTGGTCAAACCCACCGCTGGCGCTGAGAAGGTCTTCCTGGCCGGTGCGATGAAGGATGTTAAAAAGATTGAGCAGACGTTCCAGAAACTGGTGGAAGAAAACAGCAGAAAAGCGGAGAGAAGAAGTAAACAAACGACCAAGACAGAAGCGATGTCTGCTGCTCTCTATCATGTCATATGTAGCAGCGGTCTGGAGAAGAAGATACTGGCAGAGGCCCCAGAGCTGAAGATGGAGTATGACCCGTCCACACACAACGTCCGGCTCACCGGGCTGCGGGATGAAGTTCTCGAAGCCAGGTATGAAATACTCAATGTTAGACAGCACCTGAAGTCCAAATCCATCCAGCTGAACCCACACGTCCTCCAGTTCTTGAAGTTCGCTGACAACGATGAGATCTCTTGTCTCCTCTTTATACGTCACAACATCAATGCTCTGATCGAGATGGAAGAAGACGCAATCAAACTAACCGGTCACACACAGAAAGACTTGACCGACGCAGAAGAGCAAATTGGCCAAGAATTAATTTGTCAGCGAATTCAGATTGAGGACAAAAAAGTTCTACAAAGTCCAGAATGGGAGAGTCTCCGATCACATCTTCTCCAGTCCCACGGTTCTGAGATGTGCACGGTCATCATGGAGGAGTTCCCTCCTGGAGCAGAGGACCATGTGGTGGTCTCAGGCTTGGCCTCCAGTGTGCACAAGAGCTACAAAGAAATCCATGAATTTGTGGAGAAAAACACTTTAGTGGAGAAGAAGATCCCGGTCAAGTCGGTTGCAGTCATGCAGTTCATTATGGAGGAGAGGCACCTTATGGAAGTTCTGAAACAGATTAATGTGAGGGTTGTAACGAAGCATAGACACATTCACTTGGCGGGAGCCAAGAGTTACGTGGAGGAAGCGGCTTCCCGTGTACAGGAGGTCCTGTCCTCCATATTTCATGACACCTTACCAATTGATAAACCAGGAGCCAAGAAACATTATTTGTCCAATGAGAAGATGTACGTGTCACTGGTGAGGAGTAATTACAAATGTATCATCCATTTACAGAGAGACGAGGAGGACGATGAGATACCTAATGAAACAACTGGGGCCGCACCTCAATACCAAGTACAACTGCCCCATGGGGTGACCATCTCGGTGTACAGAGGAGACCTGTGCACGCACCATGCCGATGTCATCGTTAATGCAGCCAATGAAGACCTGAAGCACATTGGGGGTCTGGCGCAGGCGTTACTGAACGCAGCAGGACGCCAACTCCAAGATGAAAGTGATCGTATAGTCCGTCAGCAGGGTCGCTTGGTCCCCGGAGAATCGGTGATAACCGCTGCAGGGAACCTGCCCTGTAAGCAGGTCATACATACTGTGGGGCCACGATGGAATCCAAGATCATCACAGCGATGTCAGAATCTTCTTCGGACAGCGATCACCAGCAGTCTAGCACTGGCTGCCGAGAACAGTCACAGGTCCATAGCCATTCCGGCTGTCAGCTCTGGTGTCTTCGGATTTCCTATACCTGTAAGTGCACAGAATATTGTAGTAGCCATCAAAGACTACATGGAAGGTAAAGGCAGATCTAGCTCAGTGACCAATATCAATCTGGTGGACACCAAAGATGAAACCATTGCCGCCTTCACCAAATCTCTCAAGGAACAGTTCGGAGACCAGAACTCGCCAAGAAACTCAGCGAAGGAGGTGACGGCGCCACTCATCAGAGAGCAAGGCGCAGCGGCAAGCCAATCGATAGGCAACGGAACCCTGGTCATCCAAGTCAAGGAAGGACTCCTTCAAGATGCCACAGTAAGTTACTTTCTTTAACCCTTCATGTACAGCGGACATTGGAGCATGGTGACCACATTGTAGAGTGGCTGACATTTCCACATTCCATCCTCTCATTCTTCACAGAGGTCTACATGACAATGTGTCGTCAGGTCACCATCCCCATAGTTGTCTGCTAGGCAGGACGAGAGTATTGATGTGGACACCGGGGTCACCACCACCTGTTAGCTGCTACACTCTGCATGTTAGGGGCAACACGTGTCTCTGACGAGAGCAGGACGCGGCAGACGCTGACACATTGCAGCAGAGCACCTGCAGGCATCAATTCCCAACATGACCATACATATTGTGTAACGTAGCAGCCATTTTCTCTGTACATTCATTCCCCAGTGTAGCCAAAGATTTTATAGACAAAAATCTCCTGACATTCAGTAAAAAAAATACTTAACTTCCAGCCAAAGAACAATTCCTCTTGCTCATTTCTCTTGTGGAGTCCGAAGAACAATTTCCTCTGGTCCCTATGGCTTCCAGACATCTGCTTCCATGGTCAGTAGAGCTTAGGCTGCTCTAGCTGATATCGGCACGTCAAGCTGTGAACGTGCCACACCTTACTCCTCTCCTGTCCAGACTAGACTAGAACTAGAACTAACTGGAACTGATGCCTCTCCCTTCTGGTAGGAAGCAGGACTGGTCCACTTCTGCCCAGAGGGGGGAGAATGGAATGGTGAGTTCCATTCTATCTAGGTATCTGTCTCTGCCATGTATGCTGCCACCTGCTGGTGAACCAGGCATATTACATGAATAAAACAGTTTCATAACAATCATACCATTGCACAATGTAAAGGACCTGGAAATTAATACAAGAATGACATTTATGTTAGCCCATTAGAGACAGTAGCAGGGTGTAACACCACTCCGGGGTGTTACATAGGGGTGATCTACTTTTTACACTCCTTTTCTGTTAGTACACCGCCCCCCCCCAAAAAAAAAACAAAAAAAAAAAACAACTAATCACAGGTTTTCCCGCAGTTGGGACCCTCAGCAATCAGCACCAATCTGAGGAGGAACCTGGCACTAAGGTACACCTTGCCATCAGTGCCCCTGGAGAAGTAGTCAGTACCTTCCGAAACCAGAAGGTCCTCCAAAAAGTAGTAACTGCTCCCCCTGCAGGTTATTGGGGGGACTGAGGGCCCCTATATTAACGCTACACTATAGGAATGTGCCATAATGTGTGAGCAGAGAAGATGATGGTGTCTCTGTGTCATCAGACAGGTGTCATTGTGAACAGCGTGGGGAAGGACCTCCGTCTGGACAGCGGTGGAGCATCCAAAGCGCTTTATGATAAGGCAGGACAACAGCTACAAGTGTCCCTACAGAAGGAGGCATCCAGAGCGGCTGATGACCACAGCTTTGTGACTCCGGGCTACAATTTGTCCTGTGACATCGTCATCCATGTGGTCATTCCTTCCTGGGATGGAGGAAAAGGCTCCTCAGAACAGGTAAGTTCTCTGCAGGGAAGTGGCCACTTATGTATTCTGTCCTGGCGTCTTCTATAAGGTGACATCAGTATATAGAGGTCAGCGCTCCTCCTGATATTCCGACGTCACAAAGCCCATCATGCTTAGGGGGATGTCCACACGGGAAGAGTATCTGCCGGAATCCCACATGAACCAAAGTTGCGGAATAGATGCGGACCCGTTCACGGATGGTCCGCAGGGTATCTGTCCCATGTGGACGTGCCCATGAGGCGGATACGCTGCAGATGTTCCATCCGGATCCTGCCGTCAGAAGACCGCCAAATCTCATCCATGCGCTGCAGAAAAAATCTGTGTGGAAAGCGACTTAATCTGCAGCTTGATGAATTTCGCTGGGGATTTTTATAGCGGATTTTTGCAGCATAAAGGGTGAAATACGCGGCAAATTCACGGACAAATCTGCGCAATCCCCAATATAACTTGAGGAGTTTGCTGGAAGAAGGAAGCCATGTAATCCGGTGGTCCGATACCTCCTGGTGATCTCCAGGGTTCAGCCTTAGCTTTTCACACAGCAGATATATGGGAGTCGGGCATCACAGGTTTCACGTTATTATGGCGTATAGCGATCTCGTGACGCACTCCGAGGTGGTAAATCTACAGAAGGTCTCCACATGTTCTCACTTTCTTCCTCCTGTAATCATTATAACCTTATTATTCACCGTCTCTCTCACTTCAGATCTTCAGACAGACAATGCAGACCTGCCTGAACACAGCAGAGAAGAGACAGCTCAGCTCCATAACGTTTCCCGCCATTGGAACTGGAAATCTGGGCTTTCCTAAGCACCTTGTGGCGGCGTTCATGTTTGACGAAGTTTGCAAATTCAGCTCCTCATCCAGAAACCGCTTCCTTCAAAAAGTGACCTTCATGCTGCATCCAAACGACAAGGAGATAATTAAGGTGGCAGTATAATGGCGATGTCTGCAGAGAGGGCATCAATGCGGGCCGGGAGCTACATGAGAGGAGGCTCTGCATGTGTGGCCGCCCATCTCTTGCAGACAGGGGACACATCTCCTCTAGACAGGGGACACATCTCCTCTAGACAGGGGACACATCTCCTCTAGACAGGGGACACATCTCCTCTAGACAGGGGACACATCTCCTCTAGACAGGGGACACATCTCCTCTAGACAGGGGACACATCTCCTCTAGACAGGGGACACATCTCCTCTAGACAGGGGACACATCTCCTCCATGCAGGGGACACATCTCCTCTAGACAGGGGACACATCTCCTCTAGGCAGAGGACACATCTCCTCCGGACAGAGAACACATCTCCTCCATGCAGGGGACACATCTCCCTATTGGCAGTTGCCCACCCTCGGTCTATAAGTTTTACGTGTATTATATGTCATAATCGCCTCACCTGTAATACAGCCGGACTCACCATTATTATTATGTTTAGGAGTTTTCCAAAGAACTAAATGCAAGAAAGACGAATCCTGCGCTGAGCAATCAGGTGTCCATACCGGCCTCAGAAGCCAAGCAGACGCCCCCACCTCGCTCAGGCACAGGTAAGAGACTCCACCACACCTGGTTATATTAGTCCGGCTCATTATAAACCATAGAGGCAGGATCCTCCCACTATAATGGGTGAAGCCGTTCACTGCTGACAGGGATCATGGGAAGGTGGCTTCACAGTAATGGCCGCTCTTCTGGTCTGACCCTCCCGTGGTCTTGGCTTCCATACGTTTGTCATTTCCCAGTGACCGTCCTGCGGTCCTCATTAGGTCTTCCATTCTCTTATGCCGGGTTCCTCGTTCCTTGCAGCTTTCTATGGGGCAGCGAATACCCTGAATCTGGGAGTTTATGAAATGAGGGTCGGATCCATCACCTATCAGGTGAAGACGGGCGACATAACCAAGGAGGACACAGATGTCATCGTCAACTCAACGGATCAACACTTTAACCTCAGATCAGGTATTTACCCGACTAGCTTGATACAACAGGGACAGAGGTCACATGACCGTGAGCGATGAGCGGACTGGGGTCACATGACAGTGAGCAGGGAAAGGACAGAGGTCACATGACCGTGAGCGATGAGCGGACTGGGGTCACATGACAGTGAGCGGGGAAAGGACAGAGGTCACATGACAGTGAGCGGGGAAAGGGTCAGAGGTCACATGACAGTGAGCGGGGAAAGGCAGGTCACTGACAGTGAGGAACAGATCACATGACAGTGAGCGGGAAAGGACAGAGGTCACATGACAGTGAGCGGGGAAGGACAGAGGTCACATGACAGTGAGCGGGGAAAGGACAGAGGTCACATGACAGTGAGCGGGGAAAGGTCAGAGGTCACATGACAGTGAGCGGGGAAAGGACAGAGGTCACATGACAGTGAGCGGGGAAAGGACAGAGGTTCACATGACAGTGAGTGGGGAAAGGACAGAGGTCACATGACAGTGGAGAAGGACAGAGGTCAACATGAAGGTCACATGACAGGAGCAGGGAAAGGACAGAGGTCACATGAACAGTAAGAGGAGAAGGGACAGAGGTCACATGACAGTAAGCGGAGAAGAGACAGAGGTCACATGACAGTAAGAGGAGAAGGGACAGAGGTCACATGACAGTAAGCGGAGAAGGGACAGAGGTCACATGACAGTGAGCGATGAGCGGACTGGGGTCACATGACAGTGAGCAGGGAAGGGACAGAGGTCACATGACAGTGAGCGATGAGCAGACTGGGGGTCACATGACAGTGAGCGGAGAAGGGACAGAGGTCACATGACAGTAAGCGGAGAAGGGACAGAGGTCAATGACAGTGAGCAAGGACAGAGGTCACATGACAAGGAGCAGGACAGAACTGGGGGTCACATGACAGTGAGCAGGGACAGAGGTCACATGACAAGGAGCAGGGACAGACTGGGGGGCCACATGACAGTGAGCAGGGACAGAGGGTCACATGACAAGGAGCAGGGACAGACGGGGGTCACATGACAAGGAGCAGGGACAGGACTGGGGAGGTCACATGACAAGGAAAGGGACAGGACTGGGGAGGTCACATGACGAGGAGCAGGGACAGGACTGGGGGGTCACCATGACAAGGGAGCAGGGACAGGACTGGGGGGTCACATGACAAGGAGCAGGGACAGAACTGGGGGGTCACATGACAAGGAGCAGGGACAGGACTGGGGGGTCACATGACAAGGAGCAGGGACAGGACTGGGGGGTCACGTATTTTCTGCGATCCGCTGTGTTCATTCACAATCCTCCTTTTTGTCAGGGGTCTCTAAATCCATCCTGGAGGCGGCGGGGCCCGGAGTGCAGGCGGAGTGCGCTCAGCTCGGTAAGACACCCTCCTGGCTCTGACGAGCACTGCCATATGGCACCCGAACGGGATCCCACAGGGACACTAATAAGCTGCGCTGTGCGAACCTGACTGTACACAGAGTGAGACGAAACATTCAGGAACTTTGAAATACATTTCCAGGATCTCTGCTTGCTGTCAGTGAAAAGAACATTCTTTATTTTCCGCACGCATCTGTTGATAAGAGAGGGACAGGATGATGTGAGGCTGCATTCACATTGTGCTTTAGTCCTGCGCACCGTATGGCAGATGGCGCCAATCTATCCGAAATAAAAGCTGTAAAGGAACAGAAGGCCGGTCAGAGTCCGAAGATGAATCCTCTGAACCCCGCTTCACATACCTAGCGCTGCGGAGGGCCAAACCGCAATGTGAATGCAGTGCCGGGCAGAGGCAGGATATCCCTGACTGTTACATTGTAACGACTTTGCAGCTCATGTCAGCAATGATTGTCTCCGCAGCATCCCTAAACAAGAAGAGCAGCCATATTATCACTCAGAGCGGAAATCTCCTCTGCAAACAGATCCTTCACGTCGTGGGCAGGAATTCAGGAGACGGAATCAGAGACTTTGTGGCGGAGTCCCTCCAGGAGTGTGAGAACCTCCAGGCCTCGTCCGTCGCCTTCCCGGCCATAGGCACAGGTCCGCCTCCCTCCATGTCTGCTTGTGCCGTGCTCTGTAGTGTGAACCGCGCCCCATAGTCGCTGGTGATATTACACTATACGCCACGTGCGCCATTTTCAGGCTTGTGCTGCCGTTTGCTGAATCCCGCTCTTGTTTCCTGCCACAGGTTTGGGCAAAGTGCCCTCGGCCGTGGTGGCGGACATCATACTAGAAGCTGTAACGGAATTCGCCAAGTCCAAGGCGGCGCCGTGTCTGCAGACGGTGAAAGTGGTCGTCTTCCAGCAGCAAATGTTAGATGACTTCTACAACAGCATGAAGAAGAAGGAAGGCACCGACCTGCCCAAGAGCACCTCACTGCTCTCCAGAATAACCAATTGTGAGTCCTGCTTGCTGTCAGTGAATGGAAGCATCATATAACAATGGTGTATCTCTGAGGACCATAACTTACCCCGCAGCCTGACAACATGGCTGCTGTTGAACAGTCATGGGGGCGCTAATCCCTCCAGCCTTCTTAGGACAGAGGATGTAGAAGCTGATGTCCGCAAGAGCATATACCAGGGGTCAGCTGCCTCCGCTGCTCTAGCTGTTGTAAAACTACAACTCCCAGCATGCTCCATTCACATCTGTCGCAATTGTACCTGCTGGGAGGTGTAGTTTCACAACAGCTGGAGTTCTCAAGGTGCTGACCCCAGTATATGTCATAAACCGTGACAAACTGGTTACACTAACAAAATGGCTGCAGCATACTGGGTTGTATGGGAGGAGCTGCTGAAATGACATCACCTGCTGTCCTGCTATTGGCTCAACTACATCACTGACTTCCTGCTCTGCTGCTATTGGCTCAACTACATCACTGACTTCCTGCTCTGCTGCTATTGGCTGAAGCTGCCCATCACTGACTTCCTGCTCTGCAGCTATTGGCTGAAGCTGCCCCTCACTGACTTCCTGCTCTGCTGCTATTGGCTGAAGCTGCCCCTCACTGACTTCCTGCTCTGCAGCTATTGGCTGAAGCTGCCCCTCACTGACTTCCTGCTCTGCTGCTATTGGCTGAAGCTGCCCCTCACTGACTTCCTGCTCTGCTGCTATTGGCTGAAGCTGCCCCTCACTGACTTCCTGCTCTGCAGCTATTGGCTGAAGCTGCCCCTCACTGACTTCCTGCTTCTGCAGCGATTGTATTAAGAATGCCATCACTGACTTCCTGCTCTGCTGCTATTAGCTGAAGCTGCCCCTCACTGACTTCCTGCTCTGCTGCTATTGGCTGAAGCTGCCCTTCACTGACTTCCTGCCTGCAGCGATTGTATTAAGATGCCCCTCATTGACTATCTGCTCTTCTGCTGATTGGCAGAAGCTGCCCACTGACTTCCTGCTCTGCAGCAATTGTATTACATGCCCCTCACTGACTTCCTGCTCTGCAGCGATTGATTAAAGCTGCCACTGACTTCTGCTCTGCAGCTTAAGCTGCTCTCCTGACTTCTGCTCTTCGGCTAAAGCTGCCCCTCACTGACTTCCTGCTCTGCTGCTATTGGCTGAAGCTGCCTCTCACTGACTTCTGCTCTGCTGCTATTGGCTGAAGGTGCCCCTCACTGACTTCTGCTCTGCTGCTATTGCTGAAGCTGCCTGTCACTGACTTCCTGCTCTGCTGCTATTGGTGAAGCTGCCCTACTGACTGACTTCCTGCTCTGCAGCTATTGGCTGAAGCTGCCCCTCACTGACTTCCTGCTGCTGCATGCTATTGGCTGAAGCTGCCCCTTACTGACTTCCTGCTCTGCAGTATTGGCTGAAGCTGCCCCTACTGACTTCCTGCTCTGCAGCTATTGGCTGAGCTGCCCCTAGCTGGACTTCCTGCTCTGCAGGTATGGGCTGAAGCTGCCCCTCACTGACTTCCTGCTCTTCAGCTATTGGCTGAAGGGTCCTCTCACTGACTTCCCTGCTCTTCAGCTATTGGCTGAAGGTGCCCCTCACTGACTTCCTGTCTGCTGCTATTGGCTGAATCTGACTTCCTGCTCTAAGCTATTGGCTAAGCTGCCCCTCACTGACTTCCTGCTCTCAGCTATTGGCTGAAGGCTACCCCTTACTGACTTCCTGCTCTGCAGCTATTGGTTAAGCTGCCTCTCAATGACTTCTGCTCTGCTATTGGCTGAAGCTTGACCTCATGAAGCTACCCCTCCTGCTCTCTTCAGCTATTGGGCTGAAGGTCCTCTCAACTGACTTCCTGCTCTGGCTGCCTCCTGCATTATTTTTCTCGTGCTGTGGTCATACTGCCGTTTCTTTTTATCCTTCAGTATTTATTCAGAAAGTCGGGACGTGAGGCAGAGACCTGAGCGGCGTCTCTGTGACAACTTTTTCTCTGTGGCCCGGTAACTTGCAGCCACTCTGTTACTGTCTGTGGGGTTAAAGGGGTCCTCTCGCTTCAGTAAGTGGCATTTATCATGTAGAAGCAGTTAATACCGGGTTCGCACTAATGTATTGTAATTCTCCATGTTGCTTCCTTTGCTGGCAGGATTCATTCTTACATCACATATACAACATTATAAATTACTCGTTTCCATGGTTACAGCCATCACTGCAGCGCAGATACCAGGTGGCCGGGACGGGACCTGCTGTGTATGTGTGTATATGGGTGCTCCTACGGTCCCGACCACCAGAGAAGTACAAGCACGACCATCATTGCTGGATTACAGGGTGGTCGTAACCATAGAAACAAGCCATGTATAATGTGATGGAGAAATGAATCAAGACAGCAAAGGAGGCAACATGGAGAATAGGACGTGCATACAGGATAACTGCCGTCTTCTGGAGTCAGAATGAATTCCCGGCCCGTACTGCCTGTGGCATCTTCTGTAGGTCGATCTCCTCCGTGACGTTCTCTTCTCTGTGTCACAGCCATCGTCAATTATTTCACATCGAAACCCGGAGCAGAGAAGAAACTAAAAGTGTTTGAGCTACGGGAGAACATAGAGCCGGCGACGTTCCACCTGTGCGCGGGGACCAAGAAAGACGTGACCGACGCGGCCGCCTGGCTGCGGGATCTTATCCTGAAGGAACAGTACGAGAACCTGATCACCGATGACTGGATCCTGGAGTTTGATGAGCAGGACCATCGCGCCTTGTCCCAGGACCAACGGAGACTCCAAGTGTTGCTTTCCTTCGAATCTCCTGGTTCCAGAGTTAAAATAAGCGGCCTCACCAGAGACGTCTTAGACATGACCAACAACATCCAGCAAGATGATCAAGAAGGTGCGGGAGAAGAAGACCAAGGAGCGGGAGGCCGAGCTCTGCAGTAACCTGGTGGAGTGGAGATATCACAACGGAAACAACTTTCTTCACTTTGATCAAATGACGAACCTGGAGCTGGAAAAGGCCAAGAGCACAAACACGCAAAGTCTAAAGGTCGACGTGTCTGGAGTGACCTTCACCGTCGTCCTGGAGCTGAACCTCATGAGAGACGCCCAAGGAAACGAGCTGAAGATCGAACGAGTTACTAAACACGGTAATCACTGTCCTGTGCCTCCGGGCAGACCTCACACCCAGCGGCCATGTTAGAAAGGGGCTCCCGGTGAGAACGGATGTCGTATGTACGGAGATATGAGGAAGCAATGCTTACAGCAGGACATATGGCGCCATACTACTGAGTGCACAGCCTCCATGTGCTGCTGTAAAGGCTCCGCACATATGTGCGGAGAGCGCCCCCAGGTGGCGGGACACACAGTGCAGAGAGCGCCCCAGATGTCAGGGCACACAGTGCAGAGCAGGCAAGAGTGCGCCCCCCAGGTGTCAGGGCACAACAGTGAGAGAGCCCCCAGGGTCACACAGTGCAGAGAGAGCGCCCTCAGGTGTCAGGACACACAGTGCAGAGAGCGCCCCCAGGTGTCAGGACACACAGTGCAGAGAGCGCCCCCAGGTGTCAGGACACACAGTGCAGAGAGCGCCCCCAGGTGTCCAGAGACACACAGTGCAGAGAGCGCCCCAGTGTGTCAGAGAGGACACACAGTGCAGAGAGCGCCCCAGGTGTCAGGTGTCAGGGCACACAGTGCAGAGAGCGCCCCAGGTGTCAGGACACACAGTGCAGAGAGCGCCCCAGGTGTCAGAGCACACAGCGCAGAGAGCGCCCCAGGTGTCAGGACACCAGGAGGTGTCAGAGCAACAGTGCAGAGAGCGCCCAGGTGTCAGACACACAGTGCAGAGAGTGCGAGCCCCCAGTGTCAGAGCACACAGTGCAGAGAGCGCCCCAGGTGTCAGGACACACAGTGCAGAGAGCGCCCCCAGGTGTCAGGACACACAGTGCAAGAGAGCGCCCCCAGGTGTAGAGCACACAGCGCAGAGAGCGCCCCCAGGTGTCAGGACACACAGTGCAGAGAGCGCCCCCAGGGTGTCAGGGCACACAGTGCAGAGAGCGCCCCCAGGTGTCAGGGCACACAGTGCAGAGAGCGCCCCAGGTGTCAGGGCCACAGCGAGTGCAGTGAGAGAGCGCCCCCAGGTGTCAGGGCACACAGTGCAGAGAGCGCCCCAGGTGTCAGGACACACAGTGCAGAGAGCGCCCCCAGGTGTCCAGGACACACAGTGCAAGAGAGCGCCCCCAGGTGTCAGGACACAGTGCAGACAGTGCAAGAGAGCGCCCCCAGGTGTCAGAGCACACACAGTGCAGAGAGCGCCCCCAGGTGTCAGAGCACACACAGTGCAGAGAGCGCCCCAGGTGTCAGAGCACACAGTGCAGAGAGCGCCCCCAGGTGTCAGAGCACACACAGTGCAGAGAGCGCCCCCAGGTGTCAGAGCACACAGTGCAGAGAGCGCCCCAGGTGTCAGAGCACACAGTGCAGAGAGACGCCCCAGGTGTCAGGGCACACAGTGCGGAGAGCGCCCCCAGGTGTCAGAGCACACACACAGTGCAGAGAGTGCCCCCAGGTGTCAGAGCACACAGTGCGGAGAGCCGCCCCCAGTGTCAGAGCACACAGTAGAGAGCGCCCCCAGGTGTCAGGACACACAGTGCAAGAGCGCCCCAGGTTGTCAGGACACACAGTGCAGAGAGCGCCCCCAGGTGTCAGGGCACACAGTGCAGAGAGCGCCCCCGGTGTCAGGGCACACAGTGCGAGAGCGAGGTGTCAGGACACACAGTGCAGAGAGCGCCCCCAGGTTGTCAGGGCACACAGTGCAGAAGAGCCCCCAGGTGTCAGGGCAACACAGTGCAGAGAGCGCCCCAGGTGTCAGGACACACAGTGCAGAGAGCGCCCCCAGGTGCAGAGCACACACAGTGCGCCCCCAGGTGTCAGGACACACAGTGCGAGAGCGCCCCCAGGTGTCAGGACACACAGTGCAGAGAGCGCCCAGGTGTCAGGGCACCACAGTGCAGAGAGCGCCCCCAGGTGTCAGTCAGGCACACAGTGCAGAGAGCGCCCCCAGGTGTCAGGGCACACAGTGCAGAGAGCGCCCCAGGTGTCAGGGCACACAGTGCAGAGAGCGCCCCAGGTGTCAGGGCACACAGTGCAGAGAGCGCCCCAGGTGTCAGAGCACACACAGTGCAGAGAGCCGCCCCAGTGTCAGAGCACACACAGTGCAGAGAGCGCCCCCAGGTGTCAGCACACACAGTGCAGAGAGCGCCCCCAGGTGTCAGAGCACACAGTGCAGAGAGCGCCCCCCAGGGTGTCAGGCACACAGTGCAGAGAGCGCCCCCAGGTGTCAGAGCACACACAGTGCAGAGAGCGCCCCAGGTGTCAGAGCACACAGTGCAGAGAGCGCCCCAGGTGTCAGAGCACACACAGTGCAGAGAGCGCCCCCAGGTGTCAGAGCACACAGTGCACACAGTGCAGAGAGCGCCCCCAGGTGTCAGAGCAACACAGTGCAGAGAGCGCCCCCAGGTGTCAGAGCACACACAGTGCAGAGAGGCGCCCCCAGGTGTCAGAGCACACAGTGCAGAGAGCGCCCAGGTGTCAGAGAGAGCACAGAGAGCCCCCAGGTGTCAGGAGCACACACAGTGCAGAGAGGCCCCAGGTGTCGGACCACAGTCAGAGAGCCCCAGGGTCAGGACAACAGTGCAGAGAGGCGCCCCCAGGTGTCAGAGCACACAGTGCGCAGAGAGCGCCCCAGGTGTCAGAGCACACAGTGCAGCAGAGAGCGCCCCAGGTGTCAGGGCACCAGTGCAGAGAGCCCCCAGTGTCAGGGCACACACAGTGCAGAGAGCGCCCCCAGGTGTCAGAGCACACAGTGCAGAGAGCGCCCCAGGTGTCAGAGCACACAGTGCAGAGAGCGCCACCCAGGTGTCACACAGTGGGAGAGCGCCCCAGGTGTCAGGCACACAGTGGAGCGCCCCCAGGTGTCAGGTGGTCAGGTGTCAGAGCACACAGTGCAGAGAGCGCCCCCAGGTGTCAGAGCACACACAGTGCAGAGAGCGCCCCCAGGTGTCAGAGCACACAGTGCAGAGAGCGCCCCCAGGTGTCAGAGCACACAGTGCAGAGAGCGCCCCCCAGGTGTCAGGGGCACACAGTGCAAGAGCGCCCCCAGGTGTCAGGCACACTGCAGAGCGCCCCCAGGTGTCAGGACACACAGTGCAGAGAGTGCGGCCCCCAGGTGTCAGGCACACAGTGCAGAGAGCGCCCCCAGGTGTCAGAGCACACAGTGCAGAGAGCGCCCCCAGGTGTCAGAGCACACAGTGCAGAGAGCGCCCCAGGTCAGGGAACACGTGCAGAGACGCCCCAGGTTCAGAGCACAACAGTGCAGAGAGCGCCCCCAGGTGTCAGACGACACAGTGCAGAGAGCGGCCCCCAGGTGTCAGGGCACACAGTGCAGAGAGCGCCCCCAGGTGTCAGAGCACACAGTGCAGAGAGCGCCCCCAGGTGTCAGAGCACACAGTGCAGAGAGCGCCCCAGGTGTCAGAGGCACACAGTGCAAGAGAGCGCCCCCAGGTGTCAGAGCACACAGTGCAGAGAGCGCCCCCAGGTGTCAGGGCACACACAGTGCAGAGAGCGCCCCCAGGGTGTCAGAGCACACAGTGCAGAGAGCGCCCCCAGGTGTCAGGACACACAGTGCAGAGAGCGCCCCCAGGTGTCAGAGCACACAGTGCGGAGAGCGCCCCCAGGTGTCAGGGCACACACACCGCTGTCAAGTAACAATTGTGCGTTTCTCCTTTAGGACAATTCGATCTTCCTGCCAACTGGAAGGCGATGAGTAACCAGGACGTGATGGCGGTCCAATTAACTTCTGGAAGTCAAGAATACGACGACGTTGAGGCGCAATTCAAGAAGTCGTGTCAGATGAAAATAGTCAAAGTAATTGTCCCTCCACCAACCTGTATGGTCCAATGGCCCCCATGAAGGGCTCGTACGGTGTAGACATCAGATAAGTGAGAGCTCGGGGTGTGAACTACAAGGAAGTGAGGGGAGGGGTGAAGACAGGGGCGGAGCTGTAGTGGGGGCCACTGCCACGGGGCCCGAACTCACCCGGGAGGAGGATTGAAAGATTTTATTGTCGGGGCCCCTCAACAGTGTTATACACTGACATGACGTAAAGTACTTACAGTACATGTAGGAAACGGACGGAGCGGTCGCTGGGCCTGGTCTGAGAGCGCGATCCTGACGGGGGGCGTTCAAAAATTTACTGTGGGGCCCGGTGATTTGTAGTTACTCCACTGGATGAAGGTGAAGGAGGAAAGAAGGGGTAAGGTTTGGGATGAGAGGAGTCGGATTCATGGCGGCTGATGTTGACCTCGTGGCCGCGCTCACCTCACGCTCCTGTCTCTGCAGATCGAGAGAATTCAGAACAAGAATCTGTGGATAAATTACCAGATAAAGAGACAAGCCATCGACGCCAAGAACGGCACCACCACCAACGAGAGGCAGCTCTTCCATGGGACCGACTCCAAAACCATCCAAACCGTCAACCACAATGGATTCAACCGCAGCTACGCCGGGAGGAACGGTGAGTAACATGGGATGTATGACAGGGGCCCGGAGAGGGAAACATGGGATGTATGACAGGGGCCCGGAGAGGGACACATGGGATGTATGACAGGGGCCTGGAGAGGAATACATGGGATGTATGACAGGGGCCCGGGAGAGGGACACATGGGATGTATGACAGGGGCCCGGAGAGGGACACATGGGATGTATGACAGGGGCCCGAAGAGGGACACATGGGATGTATGACAGGGGCCCAGAGAGGGACACATGGGATGTATGACAGGGGCCCGGAGAGGGACACATGGGATGTATGACAGGGGCCCGAAGAGGGACACATGGGATGTATGACAGGGGCCTGGAGAGGAATACATGGGATGTATGACAGGGGCCCGGAGAGGGACACATGGGATGTATGACAGGGGCCCGGAGAGGGACACATGGGATGTATGACAGGGGCCCGAAGAGGGACACATGGGATGTATGACAGGGGCCCAGAGAGGGACACATGGGATGTATTGACAGGGGCCCGGAGAGGGACACATGGGATGTATGACAGGGGCCCGAAGAGGGACACATGGGATGTATGACAGGGGCCCGAAGAGGGACACCTGGGATGTATGACAGGGGCCCGAAGAGGGACACCTGGGATGTATGACAGGGGCCCGAAGAGGAACCTGGGATGTATGACAGGGGCCCGAGAGGAATACATGGGATGTATGACAGGGCCCGGAGAGGAATACATGGGATGTATGACAGGGGCCCGGAGAGGAATACATGGATGTATGACAGGGCCCGGAGAGGGACACATGGGATGTATGACAGGGGCCCGAAGAGGACACATGGATGTATGACAGGGCCCGGAGAGGACACATGGGATGTATGACAGGGGCCGGAGAGGGACACATGGATGTATGACAGGGGGCCCGGAGAGGAACACATGGGATGTATGACAGGGGCCCGGAGAGGGAACATGGGATGTATGACAGGGGCCCGAAGAGGGACACATGGGATGTATGACAGGGCCTGAGAGGCGAATACATGGATGTATGACAGGGGCCGGAGAGGGACACATGGGATGTATGACAGGGGCCCGAAAAGGGACACCTGGGATGTATGACAGGGGCCCGGAGAGGGACACATGGATGTATGACAGGGGCCCGAGAAGGGACACATGGATGTACTGACAGGGGCCGCGGAGAGGAACACATGGGATGTATGACAGGGCCGGAGAGGGACACATGGGATGTATGACAGGGGCCCGGAGAGGAATACATGGGATATATGGCAGTCAGGGGCCCGCAGAGGGGCAGTCAGGGGCCCATGCTGTGTCCTAGCTCTTGATCCTCTTACTTCTCGTCCTCAGCGGCTTGTTATGGAAATGGGACGTATTTCGCAGTGGAAGCAAATTACTCGGCATCGAACCAGTACTCCATACCAGATCCAAATGGCCTTAAGTACGTGTACCTGGCCCGGGTCCTCACCGGCGTGTACTGTGCCGGACAGCAGGGAATGGTGGCTCCTCCAGCCAAGAACCCAGCCAACCCCACCGACCTGTACGACAGCGTCACCGACAATTGGGCCACGCCGACCATGTTTGTGATATTCCATGACATCCAGGCGTACCCCGAGTATCTCATCACCTTCACCAGATGATTGTCGCCGCCGTCCTCCAGGGCCCCAGCTGTAGTTCTGGGTCTTTACCTGAGACGTCCGGACGCCACGCGCAGCACCGCACCGGCAGGTCCTCGCACAGCTCATTATACTACAATGCCGCCATCTGACACACAGCACCGTCCTCTGTTCTCCCCTCAGAGCTGATGGACTTTCATCCCAGTCTCGTTGCTGGGGGTTGTCCTCCTCCTTCTGTCCTTCTATATAGCATGGACATGTTTCTCCATACCTCAGACCCCGTAAACCGTATAACAC
This sequence comes from Rhinella marina, assembly GCA_900303285.1. Lineage (NCBI taxonomy): Eukaryota > Metazoa > Chordata > Amphibia > Anura > Bufonidae > Rhinella > Rhinella marina. Next base: position 14,242 of record ONZH01016770.1, on the reverse strand, counting down.
TGCCCTTCTGTAACCATCGTGGCTTCCTCCGGAGCTTTCTCAGGCCACGTCCCTCACACTGTATGTGCCTATAGACCTGAGCGTGACAGGCGCCATATTTCTCCTCACCCTGAGGGGACATAATTCAATGCTGCACCGCCAGAGCACGACAGTACGTCTGCCTGTGTCTGCAGGTCCCACCACAAGTCCTTGACCAGGTGAGGAAGACTCTTACGTGGATCAGTGGTTGGGCAGATGGAGGTTCTTCAGAATTAGTCTCAGTTCTCGGGACACAGTCCATTATATTGGGCCTGTATTATATGTGCACTATATGCAGTCCATTATATTGGGCCTGTATTATATGTGCACTATATGCAGTACATTATATTGGGCCTGTATTATATGTGCACTATATGCAGTACATTATATTGGGCCTGTATTATATGTGCACTATATGCAGTACATTATATTGGGCCTGTATTATATGTGCACTATATGCAGTCCATTATATTGGGCCTGTATTATATGTGCACTATATGCAGTCCATTATATTGGGCCTGTATTATATGTGCACTATATGCAGTCCATTATATTGGGCCTGTATTATATGTGCACTATATGCAGTACATTATATTGGGCCTGTATTATACGTGCACTATATGCAGTCCATTATATTGGGCCTGTATTATATGTGCACTATATGCAGTCCATTATATTGGGCCTGTATTATATGTGCACTATATGCAGTACATTATATTGGGCCTGTATTATATGTGCACTATATGCAGTACATTATATTGGGCCTGTATTATATGTGCACTATATGCAGTACATTATATTGGGCCTTTGTCTTAATGAAACCTTTAATAAAGATATTTAAGAGGAAAACCTGACAAACGGGTGAGGATCTGTTGTTTTTAGAAGGAGATTTAGCAAATTCTAACGGCACAGAAGCGTAATGGGCGGAGCGAGTACAGCGCGGCATGAAAATGACCCCCAAAGTCAACCAGGTTTTATAAATAATCCTAAAAAATAAAGTGCGAGATACTGAGCAGAATATAACACAAGGCGCCATCGGCCACACATGAAAGTGGTCCAGAGTCTACAGGCAGGGCGTGCCGAGGAAGGAGTGGCGCTCACACCCCACCGAAAAGCCCCGGGAGAAACGCTTGAAAACCCATTTTATTGCCGCCGGTACATTGGTGGTTGAGGGGACAACGCGGCTGAAAATGAAGAAAGTGGCAAAACAGACATGAAATTCCTAGTTATCCAAAAAAAGGAGAAGAAATGAGATTGAGTAGAGCAGATCAGTAAAAAACCTAAAAAGGGAGGCCACAAATGGAAATCCGTGGTAGGACAGAACGGCGCACACCCACAACACGTGGTACAGTGACCAGTCCCACCTTTAGACCACGACATGTCCAGACAAACCAGTACAAAAACCTCAAGCACCAGACAAGACCGATTCACATGAAGACGTCACGCGGGATGTACACAACGTGACCGTGGCCAACAAGAGCGAGACACAGGACGCGACACAACAGGGACAACACGCCGCCATTACAGGAAGAGTCACCACGGAAGACAACAGCGCCACAAATTCACCAACCGCACCCGACGAACAAAACTGAAAAAGACACAAAACAGACGGAAGACGCGGCAGCAGCTCAATCAGGAATCCACCAATCAGTGGTAGACGCTCCAAACGGTTCACTCAGGAGCACAAATCCCTGGTCCAGTGGCCACAGACGATTAGTCCTGACCAAATATGAGACTGAACCTCCTTCAGGATCCCACAGACCTCCGTAAGAGGCCCTGGTACCAAGGTAAGAAGAAACAACAATCCATGAAACATATGAGGATGTGATCAAGGGACACTACACAAAAGTGTCAGGGAAATTGGATTTTCAGGACATTTTTATAAATTTGCATCAGCCTCGAACAAGAAGTTATAAGGGGATTCACAAGAACTATATTTGATAGTAAACAATGTAGTTGGATCCACAACCATCCTGAGATCAGGCACCGCCATGGGCACGAGGTTTACCCCAGGGATACTTATGTATGGCCTGTTGCTTGCCCACGCTGGGGACGGATGGTGCTCTGTCAGCGTTACATAGATGATTTCTTTATGTGAGATAGATCTGCAGATGAGTGAGAAGGAATGAATGAAGCATATTAGTGCACATGCAAATAAATATCGGGATCTACACAACCCATGGCCAGAAATGGTTTTCTTTTATATTCAAGTTGCCGTCTACCTGGATGATTATGTCCTTCTTCAATATGGAGAATTACAAGGTGATGATACACAAAGCCGAGGAGTGGAAGAGGGAGCTGACAGAAAACCAATGATCTCAGAGGCTGTGACCAAAGTCCAGGAACAGACGACCTAGATTGTATAACGTGCACAAGACAATGCAAAATCTACAGTAAGGATAAAAAGTGAGAACTATCTAGAAAGTTCCACCAGGTATTGCACAATCATATCGGACTCCAATTTACCCCCAAAACCTCCAATGGTTTCCACTAGGACGCCTAGTCTGAGCCTTAAAGTGGCCTCCACAACGATACAAACGATCACATCATGGAGGACACCGGACACGTGAATTATATTCAGTGGTTAAACCCTGTGTCTGGCGCCCGTGGAGTTTATAAGCGGAGAATACGACATCAATCACACAATCCGTTCCGGGCTCCAGTTATTTTTGCATCTGCAGCCAATTTCCAGATGCCTTAGCTGTCACGTGGAGGGAGGTAGTGACCCCCGTCTGAAGTAGGGCTGCAGTAAACGATTATTTTAGTAATCAAGTAATCTACCGATTAATCGAGTACTCTAATAAGAAATAGCTAATTAAAAGAACGTCAGCAGACCTCCCCCCCGCCCGTGCCATCAGTCCTATATGTCATTAGTTACCCCCAATGCCATCAGCTCCCCTGTGCCATCAGGCCCCTTTGCCTCCAGTTTGCCCCCCAGTGCCACCAGGTGCCTCCTGCTTGCCTCCCAGTGCCACCAGCTTGCTCCCAAGTGCCTTCAGGTGCCCCCCATTGCCATAAGATACCACCAGCTTGCCCTCCAGTGCCATCAAGTGCCCCCAGTTCCACCATCTTGCCTCCCAGGGCCACCAGGTGCTTCCAGTTTGCCCCCCAGGGCCTCCAGCTTGCTCCCCAGTATGCCCCCAGTGCGCCTCCCAGTGCCTCCAGCTTGCGCCCCCAGTGCCACCAGGTGCCTCCCAGTGCCTCCAGCTTGCCCCCCAGTATCTCCAGCCTGCCCCCAGGTGGCTCCAGCCTGACCCCCAGTGCCTCCAGCCTGACCCTCAGTGCTCCAGCTTGCCCCCCCTCAGTTCCACCAGCTTTGCCCCTCCCCCCCCAGTGCCACCAGCTTTGCCCCCCCCCCCTCAGTGCCACCAGCTTTGCCCCCCCCCCCTCAGTGCCACAGCTTGCCACCCCTCTCCCACCCCGGTTCAGTTCCCTCCTACAGCAGTTAACATGTAATACTTACATCTCCTGTAGAAGCGCCTCCGTACACGGCCCGGCTCTTTCATGGTCCCGCACTGCACAGTCTTTCTGACGTACACACTGTGTCATGACGCAGTGTGACGTCGGGTCAAAGTGCAGCGTGGGACCATGAAAGAGCCGGGCCGTGTACGGAGGCGCTTCTACAGGAGATGTAAGTATTATCTGTTAACTGCTGCGGCCGGCGGAGACCACAGAGCGGAAGTAATTTTACTCCCGCTCTGTGGTCACGTGACACAAACGAATCCTCGATGCAGAAAATTAGCATCGAGGATCTTTCTGTGTTGAATTCATCGATGTACTCGATGAATCGTTTCAGCCCTAGTCGGAAGCCCCAACCGCTGTCCCTGCCTTCTTACACGGCCCGTCCTAAACAACGGCGCGTAACTGGGCGACAGACCCTAGCCTGAGTAAGTGCAGGGGCGTAAAGGGAAGGGGAACAAAGGGATAATATAACAAACTAAGACAGAACACAACGCAATACAGAAGGGTCAGCAAGCCAAAGGGTCGTACCAGGAAGTCTCGTCAATACCAGGGGATAAAGCAGGAAGCAAAGTCCTAAACACACTGAAGTCACTATACCAAAAACCACAAGCACTGCTGGAAAGACCAATCACAGGCAACCCGTGGCCAGCAGGCTGCCTGCTTAAATAAGGCCTCCAAATGGGTCCGTCACATGACCCTAATTACATATGCACAGAATCAGCGCTCAAAAGAAGTCCACAGTTGGTCACAAGACGTGGTCAGCACCATGTGACCTTAATATATATATATAATATAATACTGAGCGCTGGCTATATCGGCCAGCGCTCAGAGGGCCCTGCCTGTTCGTTGCCTAAGGGGGGCAGGGAGGACGCCGGACATGCGGCAGCAGAGAGTGCGCCGGGTCCTCCCTGTGCTGCGTTGCCATGGGAGTACACACAGAGGAGACCGTCGGCGCAGCGCAGGAGGAGCGTACCGCCAGCTCCCTGTGACATTAGCTTCATCAGTTCACCTGGAGGAATTAGGAACCTTATGGCCATAAACACATTGTTATATACTGGACATTTGTCTAGACCTCTGCGGACACAGGCACCCATGGGTGCTACACTAACAAGGTCTGTCTGGAGCCATTATCATCTCGATCTGTGCAGCTTTGTCTCAGTCATTCAACACCTCCGTATTGTTACCAAGAACACGATGGGTCAATGGGTCTGACTGGACCGTCCACAGTCTCAGGAAAGGTGATGGAAGCACCTGGATTCACTATAAATATCAGGATTAAAGGTCTCAAGATGAGGAACTGGAAAGCTGGAAGGATCTGGTTTAGCTCCAACATTACATAAAACAGTTATGTTCATGTACTGTGCCTGGTTATCCAGCAGGTGGCAGTGTATCTGACAGAGAGTACCTTTAGAATGGAACTTTCCATTCTCCCCCCTTTTAGAGCAGAAGTGGGCTAGTCCTGTTTCCTACCAAGGGAGGGGTTGGAGGAAGAAATAGTGAAGTCGAGTGTAGAGAAGTGGAGTTTAGAGTTGGAATGAGAGAGTGAAGCAGCAGAGTGTGGTAAGGAAGTGTTTCCCCTCACTGCTGCAGGAGCATTGGGAAAGTAGCTCAGAGAGCAGCCCTTTCCTGATAAATAAAAGGACTCAGTACCTCTGAGAGGGAAAATGGTGCCAAAGACCCCTACTTGGCGGGTCACAGGATACCTCACTCTCATAAGAAACCGTAACTGAAGCTGACAGGAACTCTAATGTATATTACTTAGTGCTCACTCTATCCTTGATTGGAGCGGTGCTCTTGTTCCAGGACCGGCCTACCAAGTCCAAAAAGACCAAAATGAATCAAGTAAAAAGTGGATCAGGCACTCAATATCTGGAAGAACTAGTGGTAAAGTCAGACAGGTTTATTGTAACATATATTAAAATACTAAAATATGAGTATATACCCTCTATAGATGATAGTATCGCATATCCTATGTACAATAAATGCTAAGAATAATATATAGAAAATTCCTGAGTGACATAAAATATTTAGCAGTCTTCAACATCAATCCAGTGACCTGTCCTTTATCGCATAGACCTACGGACTTGGATTATAATCCTTATATTGAAGAGCTAAAGTCCTTTGTTCAGTATAGGCCTTGTCTATAAGTTATAAAGGAAGTAGTGTGTACCATGGCGTCCCACGGTGATGTATACACACTATAACGTCTGATGTCGTAATTTACTCACCGTTACCCTCCGGTATGGAATATCGCCATGCACTGTTAGGTAGTATATGCTGCTGCTAACAGTGCACGGCGATATTCCATAGCTCTTCAATATAAGGATTATAATCCAAGTCCGTAGGTCTATGCGATAAAGGACAGGTCACTGGATTGATGTTGAAGACTGCTAAATATTTTATGTCACTCAGGAATTTTCTATATATTATTCTTAGCATTTATTGTACATAGGATATGCGATACTATCATCTATAGAGGGTATATACTCATATTTTAGTATTTTAATATATGTTACAATAAACCTGTCTGACTTTACCACTAGTTCTTCCAGATATTCAGTGCCTGATCCACTTTTTACTTTATTCATGAAGCTGACAGGAACCAGACTGAAGCCAGAGATTAGCACAGCAGAGAGATAGAGCAAAGTATTCAAGTTCACCCTTAGGCTACTTTCACACTAGCGTTTTTAAATTCCGGTATTGAGTTCCGTCAAAGGGGCTCAATACCGGAAAAAACGCTTCAGTTTTGTCCCCATTCATTGTCAATGGGGACAAAACTGAACTGAAGACAACGGAGGCTCCTGAAAGCATTCCGTTCCGTCTTCAGACCGGAGAACAAACTGCAGCATGCTGCGGTTTGCTCTCCGGTCCAGGCATCCGCACCAAGACGGATCCGGAATGACCCCCAATGGAAGTCAATGGGGACGGATCCGTTTGGTGTGGACACACCAGTAATCCGGATCTGTCCTCCATTGATTTCCAATGGGGGGTCATTCCGGATCCGGCATACATACATACAGACTACATACAAACAAACATACAGACATACATACAAACATACAGACATACATACATACTCACATACTCCCGGGACGCCGGCAGCAGGTCTTCACGCGCCTCCTGCACGCTGCGATGACGTTTCCCCACTGCGCCCAGCAGAGGGCGCTGTGGGGAATCGTCATCACTGCGCGCAGGAGGCGCGTGAAGACGTTCTGCGGCGTCCCGGAGTATGTGAGTATGTATGTATGTATGTCTGTCTGTATGTTTGTTTGTATGTAGTCTGTGTGTTGTTTTAATGTGTGTCATGTGTGGGGCCGGAGCGCTGCTCCGGCTCCACACATGTATAGCGTTAGCACGGATCCGTCGGCACCCTTTAGGTGCCGGATCCGTGCTAACGCTAGTGTGAAAGTAGCCTTAGTCTGCTGGAGCCAAGAGGAAGATCAAGTATTGTTTGGATGACACAAGTTTATTCAAGTAAAACTGCTAAACGTCACCAAGTCTGGACTCTACTTCCTCCACCAACTACAACTCCTTTGTGGTTTACGGAGCCTAACCCCGGGGAGTGACAGTATCCATGTAGGAGCACCATGACACAAACTATTAGGGCCACAACGTACCTCTTGGCGTTCTTAACACTGGAACCTGATCGCCCCTGGGGGTCAGCACACTGCAAATGGCACTGTGAACAGGGTATTTACTTCTGTGTCTTACTACTGAAGGCCCACAATGTCTGTAAACCTCCTACAAGGGACATTATTGCATTTATTTGCTGCTGAAGATTGTGAATCTGCATCAGTTGTAGCACTGTGGCAAAATAGGGGTTAATCAGCCATCTTGGATTTGTGCCTTTTGTATTAAGAGGCAAGACTGTCTCACACAACAGAGGGGCAGGAACAAACAGCCTGCCTCCACATAGGAACCATCCTTGCAGCAGGAGGAACTAAAGTGATGAGTTCAAGTTCCCAAGGGGACAAAAAAAACTAGCTGTACCCCTACAGGAAGTAAAGACAGCAGCCATCTTGGAATACGGAGTGCATAGCTGCAATACAGTTGTAGATTCAACGGACCCTGAGATTCAATGCCCAGAAGGTCTGAGTGAGTCCTGCTGGGAAACGAACCTTAATAAGGACCGTTTGAGGCCACAATCTGCCTTACAGAGCCCCAACTCTTCTATAAAACTCTTCTATGTAGGGCCGTCATGGCAGTTTTTAAAGGGGCCACACACGCTTAATCTGCTGCCATTGCCCACAACATCCTCCCAAATTGCGATATTGCCTTCTGCTGGCCTAACTAGTTGGGAAGAGCCTCAGCAAAATGGCGTAAAAGCTGCACAACCTGGATTGGAGAGCCATGATGTGGGACAAAGAACCCAAAGTGTTCCTCATGGTGAGAGAAATACGGGGAGAAATCAAAGCTTCCAGAAACTTCATTGTGCCCTGCAGCGACCGATGCGACAGACGCAGCTGGACCTCCTGCACTGCAGCCAAGAGCAACGCTGATGGAGGTAGGCCAGGATCTGAGAATCCCTGCATGTGGGTTGGCCTATACTGATGACCCCAGGCGCCACAAGACCTTTCTGCCATCATCTCTGGAGTCAGAGATACTCCATCCTCAAGCTCCAGCAGAATCATCTGGGTCACGTGGGCCCTCCACATTAGCTCGTTGAAATTAATCCTGCAGTTCCAAGTTCCACCACAGGAGGTCACCAGATTATCACAGATGAAGCCTCTCCTGGAGTTTACAGCTGCAGAGAGCACCATAGCCAGCGATGAGGATTCACATCTCTGGATCCAATTGCTGCAAAAGAGGCCATGGGTTTTGCCCAAGCCTGAAGACCTAGGGGCCCGATGAGCTTCAGAGGGTGAGACACCTGAGACTGGAACCCTGTTTGGTTTGGGCCCTTCACTGCCCCCCACCTGCCTCTTACCTACATAGAAGAATTCCCTTTGTCTATTTCAGACTTATTTTCTCAGGTTAAGCAAAAACCCGCCTGAGATGTGTTCTGCAACGTTATAAGCCCGCACCCAAAGAATGGGCACAAACGAGGACCTGAGCTCTTTGGGACCTCAGCTGGGATATCTTTGCACTAAATTGTTAAAGTTCTTGCAACGTTCAAGTATTTTCGCCGTTGTATGGACTGTTTGATTGGAGGAACAATGTGATTTTTGCTGCACTTTTTGATGGATCTTGGTGACATATCATTGTTAGCTGGATAGTTAGGTGCTAGAGTTGAGCGAATGTGCTTGTAACGAGCACTGTATTGCTCAGATCCCCTGCGCTCCGCTGCGCAGCCATCCGGATCCGTCCTCACCTGACTGTAAGTCAATGGGCACGGATCCGTCTGGTATCACACAATAGTGTGTGACACCAAACGGATCCGTCCTCCTCACCCGACTGCGAGTCAGTGGGGACGGATAGTGTGTCATACCAAACAGATCCGCCCCCATTGACTTACAGTCAGGTGAGGACGGATCCGGATGCCTGCGGGCATGCGAGCGCAGGGGATCCGAGCACGTTCGCTCAACTCTATTAGGTGCCCTTTGTCTTCTCTCCACAGGGGACGGAGCCAGGATGTCCTGTGTCTAAACAGGAGGACCATGACGTAGAGTCCCAAGCTTTACCATCGCTACAAGCAGCACCACTGCCTTAATAAAAGGGTAACCCTGTTGAGAAAATTTGAGTTAAGCCATTATTTGGAGGCTCAACCCTCACGAGAGCTAAGAATGGTGGGCTGGTTCCGGGTGCCTTACAGCATTATACACTACTCCAAGGTGAAAAGTGACAAGCTGCCAGGTTTAGTCTTCAAGGTGACGAAGTGTAAAGTCATCTGTGTATTTTATTCTAGGTCCTCTGATACTGTGCCCTAATAATATTTAGAAAACTGCTATGTTCATGTACTGAGCCTGGTTATCCAGCAGGTGGCAGTGTATCTTTACATAGAATGGAACTTTCCATTCTCCCCCCTTTTCGAGCAGAAGTGGGCTAGTCCTGTTTCCTACCAAGGGAGGGGTTGGAGGAAGAAATGGAGTCGAGCATAGAGAAGTGGAGTTTAGAGTTGGAGTGAGAGAGTGAAGTAGCATGGTGAGGTAAGGAAGTGTTTCCCCTCACTGCTGCAGGAGCATTGGGAAAGTAGCTCAGAGAGCAGCCCTTTCCTGATAAATAAAAAGACTCAGTACCTCTGAGAGGGAAAATGGTACCAAAGACCCCTACTTGGCGGGTCACAGGATACCTCACTCTCATAAGAAACCGTAACTGAAGCTGACAGGAACCAGACTGAAGCCAGAGATTAGCACAGCAGAGAGATAAAGCAAAGTATTCAAGTTTCCCTGCCAGTTCACCCTCAGCCTGCTGGAGCCAAGAGGAAGATCAAGTATTGTTTGGATGACACAAGTTTATTCAAGTAAAACTGCTAAACGTCACCAAGTCTGGACTCTACTTCCTCCACCAACTACAACTCCTTTGTTGCTGTGGAGCCTAACCTTGGGGACAGACAGTATCCAGGTAGGAGCACCCTGACACAAACTTTTAGGGCCACAAACACTGGGACCTGATCGTCCCTGGGGGCAGCCTGCCACAGAGGTGACTGGGGCTTAGTAAATGGGGGCAGCTCATCTGCACTGTGTGTTACAGGAGACGTCTGGGGCAGGGCTGCCACAGAGGTGACTGGGGCTTAGTAAATGGGGGCAGCTCATCTGCACTGTGTGTTACAGGAGACGTCGGGGGCAGGGCTGCCACAGAGGTGACTGGGGCTTAGTAAATGGGGGCAGCTCATCTGCACTGTGTGTTACAGGAGACGTCTGGGGCAGGGCTGCCACAGAGGTGACTGGGGCTCAGTAAATGGGGGCAGCTCATCTGCACTGTGTGTTACAGGAGACGTCTGGGGCATGGCTGCCGTGTGGCTGTTGTGTCGTCTTCTCCGGCCCATGCGGTGGTCTGGACTCCTCCTCCCGGTTCCTGATCGGATCACCTTTCCGTCAATATTTCTGGTCTGTGCTGTGATCTTGACGGTGATGGCAGACGCTCTGCATTTGTATCCAGAAAATCCTTGTACTGTATCTTGTATCTAGCTCCTTGTAGTTTGGTTCTGGTCCAGATCCGGTTTCTGAGTCTTGTGCTTTGTAGTTTGTGTATTTTCTGTTTGAATCTGTTTGATTTCATTCCTGTTCAGCTCTGCTCAGTTTGGTGTTTTACTCTCTGGGTCCTAGTGCCTTCCTTTTGTTGGGGTCACAGGAGAGAGGAGGATCCTGCTGGACCATGGGGTCTGTTGTCGGTAGAGCCGTTAACTATGAGTTGGATGGTGCAGGCATACCTCCCAACTGTCCCAGATCCAGCGGGACTGTCCCGGATTACAGTGGCTGTCCCGGTACGGGGGAGGTATGTCCATAGGACGCAGAGACAGTTGCCTGTATTGTGATGAAGCATCCATAATCCCTCCCGCCCCCAGCAGGCTCTCCGTACTTCCCTTCTGCTCTCTACACCTTCAGTCTGGGCGGGGCCGGCCATCAGTCAGCATTGGCTCCGCCCCCTCAAGACTAGAGAAGAAGATGTCCTGCTGGTGATGCTGCTAGGAAGAAGGTAAGTAATATAGTGTTTATTTTTTTATTTTTGTGAGTGGCACAATGTGGGCATTATTACTGGGGGGCACTAATGTGGGCATATTACTGGGGGCACAGCATTACTTGGGGGGCACAATGTGGGCATATTACTGGGGGTCACAGCAATACTGGGGGGATCAATGTGGGCATATTACTGGGGGCACAGCATTACTGGGGAGCACAATGTGGGCATATTACTGGGGCACAATATGGGCATATTACTGGGGCACAATATGGGCATATAACTGGGGCACAGCATTACTGGGGGCACAATGTGGGCATATTACTGGGGGGCACAATATGGGCAATATTACTGGGGGGCACAATATGGGCATATTACTGGGGGCACATATGGACATATTACTGGGGGCACAATGTGGGCAATATTACTGGGGGCACAATATGGACATATTACTGGGGGCACAATATGGGCATATTACTGGGGGCACAATATGGGCATATTACTGGGGGCACAATGTGGGCATATTACTGGGGGCACAATGTGGGCATATTACTGGGGGGGCAACAATGTGGGCATATTACTGGGGGCACAATGTGACATATTACTGGGGGCACAATGTGGGCATATTACTGGGGGGCACAATGTGGGCATATTACTGGGGGCACAGCAATACTGGGGGGCACAATGTGGGCATATACTGGGGCACAAATGTGGGCATATTACTGGGGGGCACAATATGGGCATATTACTGGGGGGCACAATATGGGCATATAAATGGGGCACAGCATTACTGGGGCACAATGTGGGCATATTACTGGGGGGGCACAAAATGGGCATATTACTGGGGGCACAATATGGGCATATACTGGGGGCACAGCAATACTGGGGGGCACAAATGTGGGCATATTACTGGGGGCACAATGTGGACATATTATGGGGGCACAATGTGGACATATTACTGGGGGCACAATGTGGGCATATTTACTGGGGGGGGCACAATTGGGCATATACTGGGGCACAGCAATACTGGGGGGCACAATGTGGGCATATTACTGGGGGGCACAGCAATACTAGGGGCACAATGTGGGCATATTACTGGGGGGCACAGCATTACTGGGGAGCACAATGTGGGCTATGGGGGGCACATGGGGCATACTGGGGGCACAATATGGGCATATACTGGGGGCACAGCATTACTGGGGACATGTGGGCATATTACTGGCCACAAATATGGGCATATTACTGGGGGCACAGCATATGGGCACAATGTGGGCATATTACTGGGGGGCACAGCATTACTGGGGCACAATGTGGGCATATTACCTGGGGGGGGGCATATTACTGGGGGGCAAATATGGGCATATAACTGGGGGCACAGCATTACTGGGGGCACAATGTGGGCATATTACTGGGGGCACAATATGGGCATATTTACTGGGGGGCACAGCAATTACTGGGGGCACAATGTGGGCATATTACTGGGGGCACAATATGGGCATATTACTGGTGGCACAGCAATATGGGGGGTCAATGTGGGCTATTAGGGGGCACAATATGGGTATATTACGGGGGGCACATGTGGGCATATTAGTGGGAGCAGAATGTGGGTATATTACGGGGGGCAAATGTGGGCATATGGGGGGGGCACAGCTGGGCATATTAGTGGGGAGCAGAATGTGGGCATATTACTGGGGGCACAGCATTACTGGGGGGCACAATGTGGGCATATTACTGGGGGCACAGCAATACTGGGGGCACAATATGGGCATATTACGGGGGGCACAATGTGGGCATATGGGGGGGGCACAGCTGGGCATATTAATGGGGGCACATAACTGGGGGATAATTACTATGTGGGACAGTAAGTGGACTGGGTGGGATTAGGTGTATAGTTATCTGTTGGGTGGAGTTAGTGCTCTGCGCGCCGCACAATTTGTCCCTCTTTCTCCGTATCCAAAGTTGGGAGGTATGCTATTATCTTTCAGGCTGGGTCCTGGGTCCGGACTCCCAGTCACTGACTACTCAGCATAATAACCGCTGCAGAGAGCCGCACATAGTCTGCACTGCGCTCTATGTACCCGATGGTGACGTCCTCGTACAAAGCTCCTCAACGATGTCTCCACGCTGCTGCCATAGAAACCAATCACGTGATCCCGGAAGTGCCTGGTGACGTCACGTTGTCCCGGTAACAGCGGTCGGATGGGGTAAAATGGCTGCTAAATTCAGAGGAGCCCTGACTGGAGGGACCCGGGGCCCCTCAGCCTCTGTCATCACCCTGGCGGCCGTCCTCCTCCTCCTCAGCTCCCCCTCACAGGCCTCCAGTATGTGCCGCCATCAGGTCCCGAGGCCCGAGGAGGTGAGGTCCAGCACTTGCCCCCCCCCAATACTGCCCCCTGTCAGTCACTGCCCCCCCATACTGCCTCCTGTCAGTCACTGCCCCCCCCATACTGCCTCCTGTCAGTCACTGCCCCCCCACTGCCTTCCTGTCAGTCACTGATGTCAGTCATGCCCCCATACTGCCCTCCTGTAGTCACTGCCCCCATACTGCCTCCTGTCAGTCACTGCCCCCCATACTGCCTCCTGTCAGTCATGCCCCCATACTGCCTCTGTCAGTCACTGCCCCCCAACTGCCTCCTGTCAGTCACTGCCCTGCCCCTGTCATACTGCCCCTGTCAGTCACCCCCATACTGTGCCTCCCTGGGTCACCTGCCCCCCCATACTGCCTCCTGTCAGTCATGCCCCCCCCATACTGCCTCCTGTCAGTCACTCCCCCCATACTGCTCCTGTCAGTCCTGCCCCCCCACCTATACTGGTCACTCATACTGCTCCTGTCAGTCACTCATACTGTCATCACTGTAGTCAGTCACTGCCCATACTGCCTCCTGTCAGTCACTGCCCCCCCATACTGCTCCTGTCAGTCACTGCCCTGCCTCCTGTCGTACTGCCTCCTTGTGTCAGTCATACTGTCCCCCCCCAACTGCCTCCTGTCATCACTGCCCCCATACTGCCTCCTGTCAGTCACTGCCCCCCCCATATGCTCCTGTCAGTCACTGCCCATACTGCCTGTCCTGTCAGTCACTGTGTCCCCCCCCTACTGCTCCTGTCAGTTGCCCCCCCATACTGCCTCCTGTCAGTCACTGCCCCCCGCCATACTGCCTCCTGTCAGTCACTGCCCCCCCCCATACTGCCTCCCTGTCAGTCACTG
>ONZH01016769.1:0-16423 GCA_900303285.1 Rhinella marina | reverse complement strand
ATACCGCCACATAATGTCAGTGTCTCAGGTAACTTGTCCTGTAGCCTTGAGCATCAATTACACTTCGACAACGACGTCTCCTGCTGTTCACAAGTCACTATATTGTCTGCTGAGGCATCTCACTCTTCTTGAAGGGCGGCACTATATCCCAGCGCTGACTGATCCCGTCCTGATAATATCCAGTCAGTAGATCCCTTCCCTGTACATTATATATAATATCCCAGCGCTGACTGATCCCGTCCTGATAATATCCGGTAGTCGATCTCTGTACATTATATATAATATCCAGTCAGTAGATCCCTGTACATTATATATAATATCCGGTCAGTAGATCCCTGTACATTATATATAATATCCAGTCAGTAGATCCCTGTACATTATATATAATATCCAGTCAGTAGATCCCTGTACATTATATATAATATCCAGTCAGTAGATCTCTGTACATTATATATAATATCCAGTCAGTAGATCCCTGTACATCATATATAATATCCAGTCAGTAGATCCCTGTACATTATATATAATATCCAGTCAGTAGATCCCTGTACATTATATATAATATCCAGTCAGTAGATCTCTGTACATTATGTATAATATCCAGTCAGTAGATCCCTGTACATTATGTATAATATCCAGTCAGTAGATCCATGTACATTATGTATAATATCCAGTCAGTAGATCTCTGTACATTATGTATAATATCCAGTCAGTAGATCCCTGTACATTATATATAATATCCAGCCAGTAGATCTCTGTCCATTATATATGATATCCAGTCAGTAGATCCCTGTAAATTATATATAATATCCAGTCAGTAGATCCCGGTACATTATATATAATATCCGGTCAGTAGATCCCTGTACATTATATATAATATCCAGTCAGTAGATCCCTGTACAATATATATAATATCCAGTCAGTAGATCCCTGTACATTATATATAATATCCAGTCAGTAGATCTCTGTACATTATATATAATATCCAGTCAGTAGATCCCTGTACATTATATATAATATCCAGTCAGTAGATCCCTACATTGTATAATCAGTCAGTAGATCCTGTAATACGTATAATATCCAGTCAGTAGATCCCTGTACATTACATATAATATCCGGTCAGTAGATCCCTGTACATTACATATAATATCCTGTCAGTAGATCCCTGTACATTACATATAATATCCTGTCAGTAGATCCCTGTACATTATGTATAATATCCAGTCAGTAGATCCCTGTACATTATATATAATATCCGGTCAGTAGATCCCTGTACATTATATATAATATCCGGTCAGTAGATCCCTGTACATTATATATAATATCCGGTCAGTAGATCCCTGTACATTATATATAATATCCGGTCAGTAGATCCCTGTACATTATATATAATATCCGGTCAGTAGATCCCTGTACATTATATATAATATCCAGTCAGTAGATCCCTGTACATTATATATAATATCCGGTCAGTAGATCCCTGTACATTATATATAATATCCAGTCAGTAGATCCCTGTACATTACATATAATATCCAGTCAGTAGATCCCTGTACATTACATATAATATCCGGTCAGTAGATCCCTGTACATTATATATAATATCCAGTCAGTAGATCCATGTACATTATGTATAATATCCAGTCAGTAGATCTCTGTACATTATGTATAATATCCAGTCAGTAGATCCCTGTAAATTATATATAATATCCAGTCAGTAGATCCCGGTACATTATATATAATATCCGGTCAGTAGATCCCTGTACATTATATATAATATCCAGTCAGTAGATCCCTGTACAATATATATAATATCCAGTCAGTAGATCCCTGTACATTATATATAATATCCAGTCAGTAGATCTCTGTACATTATATATAATATCCAGTCAGTAGATCCCTGTACATTATATATAATATCCAGTCAGTAGATCCCTGTACATTATGTATAATATCCAGTCAGTAGATCCCTGTACATTATGTATAATATCCAGTCAGTAGATCCCTGTACATTATGTATAATATCCAGTCAGTAGATCCCTGTACATTACGTATAATATCCAGTCAGTAGATCCCTGTACATTACATATAATATCCGGTCAGTAGATCCCTGTACATTACATATAATATCCTGTCAGTAGATCCCTGTACATTACGTATAATATCCTGTCAGTAGATCCCTGTACATTACATATAATATCCTGTCAGTAGATCCCTGTACATTATGTTATAATATCCAGTCAGTAGATCCCTGTACATTATATATAATATCCGGTCAGTAGATCCCTGTACATTATATATAATATCCGGTCAGTAGATCCCTGTACATTATATATAATATCCGGTCAGTAGATCCCTGTACATTACATATAATATCCGGTCAGTAGATCCCTGTACATTACATATAATATCCTGGTCAGTAGATCCCTGTACATTATATATAATATCCGGTCAGTAGATCCTGTACATTATATATAATATCCAGTCAGTAGATCCCTGTACATTATATATAATATCCGGTCAGTAGATCCCTGTACATTACATATAATATCCGGTCAGTAGATCCCTGTACATTACGTATAATATCCGGTCAGTAGATCCCTGTACATTACATATAATATCCGGTCAGTAGATCCCTGTACATTACGTATAATATCCAGTCAGTAGATCCCTGTACATTACGTATAATATCCGGTCAGTAGATCCCTGTACATTATATATAATATCCGGTCAGTAGATCCCTGTACATTATATATAATATCCAGTCAGTAGATCCCTGTACATTATATATAATATCCGGTCAGTAGATCCCTGTACATTATATATAATATCCGCGTCAGTAGATCCCTGTACATTATATATAATATCCGGTCAGTAGATCCCTGTACATTATATATAATATCCAGTCAGTAGATCCCTGTACATTATATATAATATCCGGTCAGTAGATCCCTGTACATTATATATAATATCCGGTCAGTAGATCCCTGTACATTATATATAATATCCGGTCAGTAGATCCCTGTACATTACATCCGGTCAGTAGATCCCTGTACATTACATATAATATCCGGTCAGTAGATCCCTGTACATTACATATAATATCCGGTCAGTAGATCCCTGTACATTATATATAATATCCAGTCAGTAGATCCCTGTACATTATATATAATATCCAGTCAGTAGATCCCTGTACATTATATATAATATCCAGTCAGTAGATCCCTGTACATTATATATAATATCCAGTCAGTAGATCCCTGTACATTATATATAATATCCAGTCAGTAGATCCCTGTACATTATATATAATATCCAGTCAGTAGATCCCTGTACATTATAACAGATCTACTACTGCACTGATATTAACATGGGAATGAGTTCCCTTCAGATTTTGCTGCTGACTTTTCCATCGACATTTGACGCGATAATCGCTCCGTGAACAAGTCGTGTCGTCTATGAATGAGAGCGATCAGAATAACAATAGGGACAGACGGACGACCTCTGCGCCTTTGTCTCTGGCTCTCTCATTCCTGCTTGTGTCAGATCTGCATTCTGTCGGAGCGCTCTCCACCGTGTGCAATGCATCAGGCTGAGACTGCCGGGAAATCCGAGCGGCAGGAGAGACAATCACAGCAAATGATGTACGGCGAAAAACAATGGAAGAATCAGAGCGGACGTCAGGAGAAACCGAAGACGAGGGATAAAAATGGCGCGGCCAGAACACCGTCCTGTGCTCACTGCCCATCCTCCTGTCCTGCCTCATTACCCCCCTAACCCGGACCCTCCGCACATCCATCACTCCCAAAGGTCAAAGGGTCAGGCACGCTTAGCCTAATGCTGCATTAATGACCCCCAAACCCCTGAACTGATCACTATGTGCGAGGCTGTCAGGCCGGGTGATGGTCCTCGGTGGACGTCCGCAGCTGATTAGTAATCAATACGCAGGAGGAGAAGACTGCAGTGTCACGCCGGACCTGCGCACACATTTCCTCGTCTTTATAATTTATTGATCAGTATTGGTTCTGCCGGCTCTGAGCGACGGCGCCTCAGACCACGGACGCAGATGGGACGCAGGACCTGGGGTGTGTTCACACTGCCTTCAAATGCGTTTGAGCCCCCGAGCACAACCACGTCCATCCACAGCGTGAACATTTATATCCCCTTGTTGTCACAGTGAACACTACGGCTGATGTGCAGGACTATAAGGACCGCAGCGCGTACGTCCCACTACTTCAGGCACTGACATCAACGGCGTCTGATTATCGGACATTCTGGATTACCGGATGTCTTGTCGGATACGGAAATGGTTAAAGGGGTATTCCAGCCTTTCCATATTGATGATTTATCCTCCGGACAGGTCATCAATATGAGACCGATCGGAGTCTGACACCCAGCAGCCCCATGATCAGCTGTTTGTGGCGGCTGCCGGTGTCAGAGACATAAGAGAGGACGGAGCTGGAAGCTCCATACACTGTGCAGTGGACGCGCCGGGTACATGTATGTGAACAGGGGCTGAGCCGATGCTTCCTGCCCACGGGGGATGCCACAAACAGCTGATCACAGGCGGTGCCACAAACAGCTCATCATGGGCGGTGCCACAAACAGCTGATCACAGGCGGTGCCACAAACAGCTGATCACGGGCGGTGCCACAAACAGCTGATCACAGGCGGTGCCACAAACAGCTGATCACGGGCGGTGCCATAAACAGCTGATCACGGGCGGTGCCACAAACAGCTGATCACGGGCGGTGCCACAAACAGCTGATCACGGGCGGTGCCACAAACAGCTGATCACGGGCGGTGCCACAAACAGCTGATCACGGGCGGTGCCACAAACAGCTGATCACGGGCGGTGCCACAAACAGCTGATCACGGGCGGTGCCACAAACAGCTGATCACGGGCGGTGCCACAAAAAGCTGATCACAGGCGGTGCCACAAACAGCTGATCACAGGCGGTGCCACAAACAGCCATACCTCCCAAGTGTCCCTCTTTTGGAGGGACAGTCCCTCTTTTTGACCCAAGTCCCTCCGTCCCTCTTTTATCCTTAAATGTCCCTCTTTTTGACCTGGAGGATTAATGCATAACTGTGCATTAATAAATTTACTAAATTGCTCCTTACTAAAGTGTCTGTATGGTTTCTACCTATAAATTAGACCAGAACTTCATAATTTGGTGCAATTTGGACCTTAAACTATCTATAATCTGATGATTTATGTGTTAATATTTATATGGACATTGAAGCGCAAGAAAAATATTGCCTCAGGGGCTCTAGTAATTATGTTTTGGGCGGAGTTAGAGGCGTGGCCTAGTATGAAAAAAACTGCCATGATATGCGCCGCACACATTGTCCCTCTTTGCAATTTTCAAAAGTTGGGAGGTATGCAAACAGCTGATCACGGGCGGTGCCACAAAAAGCTGATCACGGGCGGTGCCACAAACAGCTGATCACGGGCGGTGCCACAAACAGCTGATCACGGGCGGTGCCATAAACAGCTGATCACGGGCGGTGCCACAAACAGCTGATCACGGGCGGTGCCACAAACAGCTGATCACGGGCGGTGCCACAAACAGCTGATCACAGGCGGTGCCACAAAAAGCTGATCACAGGCGGTGCCACAAACAGCTGATCACGGGCGGTGCCACAAACAGCTGATCACAGGCGGTGCCACAAAACAGCTGATCACAGGCGGTGCCACAAACAGCTGATCACGGGCGGTGCCACAAACAGCTGAATCAACGCGGGCGTGCCATAAACAGCTGATCACGGGCGGTGCCACAAACAGCTGATTCACGGGCGGGGTGCCACAAACAGCTGATCACAGGCGGTGCCACAAAAGTGATCCAGCGGTGCCACAAACAGCTGATCACAGGCGGTGCCACAAACAGCTGATCACAGGCGGTGCCACAAACAGCTGATCACGGGCGGTGCCACAAACAGCTGATCACGGGCGGTGCCACAAACAGCTGATCACGGGCGGTGCCACAAACAGCTGATCACGGGCGGTGCCAGGTGTCGGACCCCCCTGGATTTTATATTGATGACGTATCTTGGGGATAGACTATTTAAAAGCTGGAATACCCCTTTAAGAATTTCATGTAATTTACGAATCGCCTCCGGTCGGGTGAAATTCCACATAAAGGCGCTATACACAAGCATTAGTGGGCGCACGTATTACCGCTACCCACAAGTAAAATGCAGCACTGTTATCACACGTTCCAAAACATCCGCAATAAAGAATTTATTCTACTGCAATATTTATAACGTCGAGCGAAAAGCGGCAGTACACGGCGACAAAAACGACTGCTGCGGGAGTGAAATGGTTAATACAACCAGGGCAGAAACGGCGCCATTCGTGTCAGTATCAAAAACCTCTACATAAGGAAGAAAGAAAAGAGGCAGAAACCTTCCATACACACAAAACCCGTAATACCGCGCGTAAAGCGACTCATCCTGCGGCACAACTCGCCGATCGGTATGGCCGCCCCGGACGTGCCGCTGTCATTTCTATCAGACACAATACTCAGAGCCGTCAGCTTTGTGAGGTTACGTAACGCACAATACACGGCGATGGCGGCCTCCACTTCTGTCATTTCATAGCGGCTGTTCAGAAAAGTCACATTCATTTTACGCTCGGTGACTCCGGGCCCCGGGAAGAAGAATGGAGCGGGCAGAATAGATTTCACCAGCCTTCCATTAGCGCGTGACGTTCAATTAATTAGCGGAACACCTTCACTTACCGTCCCCCTCCCCCCTCACGCTGTAGTAGGTTCCCAGGAGCGCGGCCAGGCTGACACTGGCGTCAGACACGTTCGGACCCCGCAGCAGAATCTCTCTAGGATTTAAACTGCGATCCCAACGCGTCGACCTCTCTCCTGGACGAGACCTCCCGGAGAGACCGCGAGTCCCCTGAACACCGCGATTACCGTCCTCCTCACAACCGCTGCACATTAATCTTAGTGGGGAGGTCAGGACAGATCCGTAAATCACACACATGTAGTCGGATTTAACGTCTCACTATGTGAAAATAAAGCGTGGGGGCAGCGAAACGCGTGATGTCACCGAGGGGAGAAGGATCTAATAGACTATTCAAAATGGCCGCCAAGTCAGCCATGTTCTACCTCACAGAGAATGGAGCGTAAAACTCCCCTATACACAAAGGTATAAACTGGAGCCAAAAATCCACCAGGGGCCCAAACTCATCTATCCAATCACCTGTCCAGAAGAAGAAATCCCACCAGGGGCCCAAACTTATCCATCCAATCACCTGTCTAGATGAAGAAATCCACCAGGGGCCCAAACTCATCTATCCAATCACCTGTCCAGAAGAAGAAATCCACCAGGGGCCCAAACTCATCCATCCAATCACCTGTCTAGATGAAGAAATCCACCAGGGGCCCAAACTCATCCATCCAATCACCTGTCTAGATGAAGAAATCCACCAGGGGGCCCAAACTCATCCATCCAATCACCTGTCCAGATGAAGAAATCCACCAGGGGGCCCAAACTCATCCGTTCCAATCACCTGTCTAGATGAAGAAATCCACCAGGGGCCCAAACTCATCCATCCAGTCACCTGTCCAGATGAAGAAATCCACCAGGGGCCCCAAACTCATCCATCCAATCACCTGTCTAGATGAAGAAATCCACCAGGGGCCCAAACTTATCCGTCCAATCACCTGTCTAGATGAAGAAATCCACCAGGGGCCCAAACTTATCCGTCCAATCACCTGTCCAGATGAAGAAATCCACCAGGGGCCCAAACTCATCCGTCCAATCACCTGTCCAGATGAAGAAATCCACCAGGGGCCCAAACTTATCCGTCCAATCACCTGTCCAGATGAAGAAATCCACCAGGGGCCCAAACTCATCCATCCAATCACCTGTCCAGATGAAGAAATCCACCAGGGGCCCAAACTCATCCATCCAATCACCTGTCTAGATGAAGAAATCCACCAGGGGCCCAAACTCATCCATCCAATCACCTGTCCAGATGAAGAAATCCACCAGGGGCCCAAACTCATCCATCCAATCACCTGTCCAGATGAAGAAATCCACCACAGGCCCAAACTCATCCGTCCAATCACCTGTCTAGAGGAACAAATCCACCAGTTTCTTGTATGCAAAATTACGCAGCCAATCAGCTGCCTGTATACACAACAATCCAGCCAATCAGCTTCCTTATACAAATCTTCTCTGGTTTCAGTCTTCCGTGCACAAAACCAGACAACCAATTGGCTGCCTGTATAGAAACTCCCCCAGCCAATCATTTTCCTGGCTACAAACCCATCTATACAAATAGTTGCCTAGATACAACTTCACCCATACAGATAACCAGCCAATCAGAAGCCCTGGTTCATTCAACCAACTAGCTGCGTTTAAACACAAACCGATATAGCCAATCAGCTGCCTGCCATTTGGCTGCCTACATTTCTCCCAGCCATTCAGCTGCCTACATTTCTCCCAGCCAATCAGCTGCCTGCATACAATCTCACTCAGCCAATCAGCTGCCTTCATATAAAGCCTTGCCTATAAGCTCCCTGGTCATCACTTCAGTCACCTACAGGAACATGTCTGTTGCTCTCCTCGCCCCGTGAAGCACCCTCCTCGCCCCCTTTTCTGTTTGTTTGCCCCCAATACTGATTACTTGATACAATGGCACGTTGCGTTATTTATTTTTTTTATACGCCACGTTTTTGTTAGCCGTTTTTATTCCGAGGTTGTTGGAAAGGTTTTTTATGCAGTTTCTGATCCTGCCTATGTCAGTGGGAACGCTGGATGTCGGCTCCCGGCAGCGTTCCTCACACCATGCGCCAGCTATGGGCACCGTGCCCCGGGGGCATCACCCCGCAGCGCACTCTTATACACGGATTCTTGCGATTACGACGCAGAATTACGGAAATAAATGAGCATCAAGGGAAAAAGCTGCAATGAAACTTGATCTATCTCAGGTGGACGCCATTTTATACTGCGATAAGGATGACATCATCAGACCCAGGGTGACCTCATGTAAAATTCACCACTCACAAGGAGGGACGATAACCACCCCGACAAGTGAGAAAATCCTGCACTCACTCAAAAAACGAGAGCTCTGCCACAGAGCTACGACTGTGCAGGTGTCAGTGACTCTCTCCAGTCTGTGCAAGTGTCAGTGACTGTCACCAGTGTGTGCAGGTGTCAGTGACTCTCTCCTGTCTGTGCAGGTGTCAGTGACTCTCTCCTGTCTGTGCAGGTGTCAGTGACTCTCTCCAGTCTGTGCAGGTGTCAGTGACTCTCTCCAGTCTGTGCAGGTGTCAGTGACTGTCACCAGTGTGTGCAGGTGTCAGTTGACTCTCTCCTGTCTGTGCAGGTCTGTGCAGTGACTGTCTCCTGTCCAGTTGTGTGCAGTGTGTCAGTGACTCTCTCCAGTCTGTGCAGGTGTCAGTGACTGTCACCAGTGTGTGCAGGTGTCAGTGACTCTCTCCTGTCTATGCAGGTGTCAGTGACTCTCTCCAGTCTGTGCAGGTGTCAGTGACTCCTCCAGTCTGTACAGGTGTCAGTGACTCTCTCCAGTCTGTGCAGGTGTCAGTGACTCCTCCAGTCTATGCCAGGTGTCAGTGACTCTCTCCAGTCTGTGCAGGTGTCAGTGACTCCCTCCAGTCTGTGCAGGTGTCAGTGACTCTCTCCAGCCTGTGCAGGTGTCGGTGATTCTCTCCAGTCTGTGCAGGTGTCCAGTGACTCCCTCCAGTCTGTGCAGGTGTCAGTGACTCTCTCCAGCCTGTGCAGGTGTCGGTGATTCTCTCCAGTCTATGCAGGTGTCAGTGACTCCCTCCAGTCTGTGCAGGTTTCAGTGACTCCCTCCAGTCTGTGCAGGTGTCAGTGACTCTCTCCAGTCTGTGCAGGTGTCAGTGACTGTCATCAGTGTGTGCAGGTGTCAGTGACTCTCTCCAGTCTGTGCAGGTGTCAGTGACTCCCTCCAGTCTGTGCAGGTGTCAGTGACTCTCTCCAGCCTGTGCAGGTGTCGGTGATTCTCTCCAGTCTGTGCAGGTGTCAGTGACTCCCTCCAGTCTGTGCAGGTGTCAGTGACTCTCTCCAGCCTGTGCAGGTGTCGGTGATTCTCTCCAGTCTGTGTGCAGGTGTCAGTGACTCCCTCCAGTGTGTGCAGGTTTCAGTGACTCCCTCCAGTCTGTGCAGGTGTCAGTGACTCTCTCCAGTCTGTGCAGGTGTCAGTGACTGTCATCAGTGTGTGCAGGTGCAGTGAGGTGTCAGTGACTCTTCCAGTGTGTGCAGGTGTCAGTGACTCTCTTCAGTCTGTGCAGGTGTCAGTGACTCTCTCCAGTGTGTGTGCAGTGGACTCTCTCTAGTCTGTGCAGGTGTCAGTGACTCCGTCCAGTCTGTGCAGGTGTCAGTGACTCTCTTCAGTCTGTGCAGGTGTCAGTGACTCTCTCCAGTCTGTGCAGGTGTCAGTGGACTCTCTCCAGTCTGTGCAGGTGTCAGTGACTCTCTACAGTCTGTGCAGATGTCAGTGACTGTCACCAGTCTGTGCAGGTGTCAGTGACTCTCTCCAGTCTGTGCAGGTGTCAGTGACTCTCTCCAGTTTGTGCGGGTGTCAGTGACTGTCACCAGTGTGTGCAGGTGTCAGTGACTGTCACCAGTCTGTGCAGCTGTCAGTGACTCTCTCCAGTCTGTGCAGGTGTCAGTGACTCCCTCCAGTCTGTGCAGGTGTCAGTGACTGCAGTCTGTGCAGGTGTCAGTGACTCTCTCTCCAGTCTGTGTGTCAGTGATGTCAGTGACTGTCAGTGACCAGTCTGTGCAGGTGTCAGTGACTCTCTCCAGTCTGTGCAGGTGTCAGTGACTCTCTCCAGTCTGTGCAGTCTGTGCAGGTGTCAGTGACTCTCTCCAGTCTGTGCAGGTGTCAGTGACTCCCTCCAGTCTGTGCAGGTGTCAGTGACTCTCTCCAGTCTGTGCTCTCTTCAGTCTGTGCAGGTGTCAGTGACTCCCTCCAGTCTATGCAGGTGTCAGTGACTCTCTCCAGTCTGTGCAGGTGTCAGTGACTCCCTCCAGTCTATGCAGGTGTCAGTGACTCTCTCCAGTCTGTGCAGGTGTCAGTGGTGTCAGTGACTCCCTCCAGTCTCCAGGTGTGTGTTCTCTCCAGTCTGTGCAGGTGTCAGTGACTCTCTCCAGTCTGTGCAGGTGTCAGTGACTCCCTCCAGTCTATGCAGGTGTCAGTGACTCTCTCCAGTCTGTGCAGGTGTCAGTGACTCTCCAGTCTGTGAGGTGTCAGTGACTCCTCTCCAGTCTGTGCAGGTGTCCAGTGACTCTCTCCAGTCTGCAGGTGTCCAGTGTTTCTGTCCAGTCTGTGCAGTGTCCAGTGCACTCCCTCCAGTCTGTGCAGGTGTCAGTGACTCTCTCCAGTCAGGTGTGTGCAGGTGTTCAGTGACTCCCTCCAGTCTGTGCAGGTGTCAGTGACTCTCTCCAGTCTGTGCAGGTGTCAGTGACTGTCACCAGTCTGTGCAGGTGTCAGTGACTCCCTCCAGTCTGTGCAGGTGTCAGTGACTCCGTCCAGTCTGTGCAGGTGTCGGTGATTCTCTCCAGTCTGTGCAGGTGTCAGTGACTCTCTCCAGTCTGTGCAGGTGTCAGTGACTCTCTCCAGTCTGTGCAGGTGTCAGTGACTCCCTCCAGTCTGTGCAGGTGTCGGTGACTCTCTCCAGTCTGTGCAGGTGTCGGTGATTCTCTCCAGTCTGTGCAGGTGTCAGTGACTCTCTTGTATGCTAAATCTAATCATACAATCAGATCTCATGTATACAGACAGATCTATACTACTATCTATGATTCTCCCCACACGCGTGTATTATCGTATCCCGGATACACATGTGACACATGACAACATATGATGATGTTTGGAATCATGTGACATAGGAATCAGCAGGATATGACGCTGCTCTGCACCAGTACCATCCAATATCTGTGAGATCACATTGTCCAACCTCAATCTGTCACACTGAATGATGAACTGAACATCTCTGCCACACGCCTGACCTCAATCACATCCCGCGTGTTCTGTCCATGTTCCCAGTTACTCTGAGATCACACACAAACCACCGTATTACATACATGGCAGACACATATAACACGTTGTTACACACATGTACATACACACATGTACAGAGGCAGCACTACATACACATGTACAGAGCACACTACATACACACATGTACAGAGCACACTACATACACATGTACAGAGCACACTACATACACATGTACAGAGCACACTACATACACATGTACAGAGCACTACACTACATGTGCACACTACTACACACATGTACAGGGCACACTACACACATGTACACTACATACACATGTACAAGAGCACACTACACACTACATACACACATGTACAGAGCACACTACATACACATACAGAGCACACACATACACACATGTACAGAGCACACTACATACACACATACAGACACACATGTACAGAGCACACTACATACACACATGTACAGCTAACATACACACATGTACAGCACACTACATACACACATGTACAGAGCACACATGTACACACATACTACATACACATGTACAGAGGTACAGAGCACACTACATACCACACATGTACAGAGCACACTACATACAGTACATGCACACACACACATACACACATGTACACACAGTACAGGGCACACATACATACATACACATGTACAGAGCACACACACATACACACATGTACAGAGCACACTACAGAGCACACTACACACATGTACAGAGCACACTACATACACATGTACACTACACACATGTACAGAGCACACTACATACACACATGGACAGAGCACACTACATACACACATGTACACACTACATACATGAGCCACACATACACATGTACAGAGCACACTACACACATGTACAGGAGTACACACACTACATACACACATGTACACATGTACAGGCACACTACATACACACATGTACAGGGCACACTACATACACACATGTGCACACTACATACACCACATGTACAGCACACACACACTACACACACTACAGACACACACATACACACATGTACAGAGCACACTACATACCACACATGTACAGACACACTACACACACAGAGCACACTACATACACACATGTACAGAGTACAGAGCACACTACATACACACACACATACACACACATGTACAGGCACACTACATACACACACACAACACACATGTACAGGGCACACTACATACACACATGTACAGTACAGGCACACTACATACACACACATGTAGCAGAGCACACACACTACATACACACATGTACAGTACATGACAGAGCACACTACATACACACATGTACAGAGCACATACATACACACATGTACAGAGCACACTACATACACTACAGAGTACACACATGTACAGGGCACACTACATACACACATGTACAGGGCACACTACATACACACATGTACAGAGCACACTACATACACATGTACAGGCACACACAATACATACACATTACAGAGCACCACTACATACACACATGTACAGAGCACACTACATACACACATGTACAGAGCACACTACATACACACATGTACAGAGCACACTGTACACACACACACATACACCACTACACACATGTACACATGTACAGGCACACTACATACACACATGTACAGACACACTACATACACACATGTACAGGGAACACACATGTCACACTACATACACATTGTACAGAGCACACTACATACACACATGTACAGCACACTACATACACACATGTACAGAGCACACTACATACACATGTACAGAGCTACATACACACATGTACAGAGGGCACACACACATGTACACTACATACACATGTACAGGCACACTACATACACATACACACAGAGCACATACACTACAACACTACATACATGTACACACATACACACACATGTCACACTACATACACACATGTACAAGAGCACACACATACACACATGACAACACACTACATACACATGTACAGGCACACTACATACACATGTACAGAGACACACTACACTACATACACATGTACAGCAGCACACTACATACACATGTACAGAGTACACACTACATACATACACATGTACAGTACAGGCACACTACATACACACATACAGAGTACACATGTACAGGTACACATGTACAGAGCACACTACATACACACTACATACATACACATGTACAGAGCATGTACACACTACATACACACATGTACAGAGCACACTACATACATACACATGTACAGAGCACACTACATACACACATGTACAGAGCACACTACATACACATGTACAGAGCACACTACATACACACATGTACAGAGCACACTACATACACACATGTACAGAGCACACTACATACACATGTACAGAGCACACTACATACACATGTACAGAGCACACTACTACATACACATGTACAGAGCACACTACATACACACATGTAGCAGCACACATGTACACATACATGTACAGTACAGAGCACACTACATACACATGTACAGAGCATGCACTACATACAGCACACTACATACACATTACATTACACATGTACAGAGCACACTACATACACATGTGTACAGAGCACACTACATACACACATGTACAGACACATACATACACACATGTACAGGCACACTACATACACACATGTACAGAGCACACTACACTACACACATGTACAATGTACAGGCACACTACATACATACACATGTACAGA
The DNA here is from genome assembly GCA_900303285.1 of Rhinella marina. NCBI lineage: Eukaryota > Metazoa > Chordata > Amphibia > Anura > Bufonidae > Rhinella > Rhinella marina. The sequence goes on along the minus strand of ONZH01016769.1, from coordinate 1,671 downwards.
GCACACTAACATACACACATGTACAGGGCACACTACATACACATGTACAGAGCACACTACATAACATGTACAGAGACACTACATACACATGTACAGAGTACTGTACAGACATGTACAGAGCACACTACATACACTACATACACATGTGTACAGAGCACACTACATACACATGTACAGCACACTACATACACACAGGGCACACACTACATACACATGTACATGAGAGCACACTACATACACACATGTACAGGAGTACACACACTACATACACACATGAGGAGTACACTACACACATGTACACACATGTACAGAGTACACACACTACAACACATGTACAGAGCACACACATACACACATGTACATACACACATGTACACACACACTACATACACACATACACATACAGAGCACACTACATACACATGCACACATACATACACATGTACAGGGCACACTACATACACATACACAACACACACACTGTACACATGTACAGAGCACACTACACTACATAACACATGTACAACAGCACACACATGTACAGAGCACAGGCACACACATACAGCATGTACAGCACACCACACATACACACATGACATGTACAGCACACTACATTACACACATAGAGTACAGAGCACACTACATACACACATGTACAGAGCACACACATGTACACTAACATACACATGTACAGAGCACACTACATACACATGTGCACACATGTACATACACACATGTACGCACACTACATACACATGTACAGAGCACACTACATACACATGTACAGAGCACACTACATACACATGTACAGAGCACACATGTACTACATACACACTACAGAGCACACTACATACACACATGTACAGAGCACACTACATACACACAGAGCACACTACATACACACATGTACAGACACACATGTGCACACTACATACAGAGCACACTACATACACACATGTACAGAGCACACTACATACACATGTACAGAGAGTTACACACACACTACACACACATGTTACATACATGTACAGGCACACACTACACTACATACACATGTACACACAGGGCACACTACATACACACACATGTACAGAGCACACTACATACACATGTACAGAGCACACTACATACACAGCAGGGCACACTACATACACATGTACATGTACAGGTACAGCACACTACATACACATGTACAGAGCACACACTACACACATGTACATACACACAGGCACACTACATACACATGCACACACATGTACGGGGCACACTACATACACATGTACAGAGCACACTACATACACATGTCAGGCACATGTACAACACACATACACATTACAGAGCACACTACATACACACATTACAGAGCACACTACATACACATGTACAGGCACACTACATACACACATGTACATACACAGAGCCACACTACAACACATGTACAGAGCACACTACATACACACATGTACAGAGTACACTACATACACACATGTACAGAGCACACTACATACACATGTACAGGGCACACTACACACACATACACACACTGTACATACATGTACAGAGCACACTACATACACATGTACAGAGCACACTACATACACATGTACAGAGCACACTACATACACATGTACAGCACACTCATACACATGTACAGAGCACACTACATACACA
>ONZH01016768.1:0-50423 GCA_900303285.1 Rhinella marina | reverse complement strand
GGTGGAAAAAAGCCAAGAGTCAAGGCACCAATAATGATCCTACATCCTTCGCAAGGAGGTCTGAACTTTCCTTCTCTATTCCATTACCATCAGGCTACTATTCTAGACCAAATGAGAGCTCTTTTCTCACAGGACACCTCCAAAAAGTGGGTCCAGATAGAGTCTCATCTATTGAAACCTCACACTCTATTGAATCATCTATGCTCTCTCTCGCATTTTAAACCACCTCAGCAAATACCTTTCTTAACTATAAAAGCAATGTTCCAAACTTGGAAAAATTTACCTGGGGGTGTGATGTTACTTCCCACTAAACTTAACGATTCACCATTAAATGTCTGCGAAATAGCCATTCCTGATTTGAATCTGGAAAGGTGGAGAGCTGGAGGTTTGACTAGAATTTCCCAACTCTGGAGGGATAGTGTCTTTGTTTCTTTCTCACATTTGACTGAGCAATTTAATATCCCCTCCAGAGACTTCTTCAAATACCTACAACTACGCCACCTATTTAACTCACTTAAACCCATAACATTGGGTCCCCAGAACCATGATCTTAAAAAATGGTTGTTTTCTCAGAATCCATTCAATAAAGGCATCTCTAAAAGGATACCAAGCACTTAAAAATTCTCTGGGAGACCCTCTGTCCTTGGTAAAGGACAAGTGGCTAGCGGACCTTCAGATCTCTATATCCTCTGAGCAATGGCTTGAATCGTACACGACCACCTCCAAGATGTCTAAAAATATAGGTCACCTTGAAAATGCTAGGAAAATATTTTACCGTTGGTACTTCACCCCAGTTTACTTAAATAAGATATTTCCTGATGTCTCGCCTGTCTGCTGGAGATGTTCTTCATATCCTGGCACCTATATGCATATCTGGTGGTCGTGCCCTATTGCCACTGTTTATTGGAAGGGAGTGTTTGGCTTGATATCCCATCTCCATGCTTCTACAGTAGAGCCCTCTCCTTCATTAGCACTGCTATCTATAGATATTGGGATGTTCCCTTATCCACTTCAAACAATCATTGCGCATATCCTTTTCTCCGCCAGGACTAGCTACCTGCTGGAAACAAAAGGAGCTCCCTCTAATCTCTAGAATTGTTAGAGAAATAAACAATAATTGCTGGTATGAGGGTATGTTTGCTCGTTCTCAACACAAACTACCTTCCTTTAGGCGGAGATGGGATGTCTGGTTGTCATCTAAACACTGCTCCTTACCAGATAATTTATTCTAAATAAAGGAGGATGTGATGGTTATTGCTGTGTCCTAATAGTGAGTTCCTGTAATGGTATCTCCCTTTTTTCTTGTCTCCTTCCTTTTATGTGCCTGAGAAACGGAAGTTGTGTGTTTCAGTTGTTTGCTTCAACTGTATATGTACAATGATATGTTACTATTTTTGTACTTTACTATTCATTACATTTCCCGCACATGTAGCGGGTGTTGTATAATTTTGTATGACCCATTAGTTTGAAAAATAAAAACTTAATGTTAAAAAAAAAAAAAAAAAAAAAAAAAAAAAACTTGCTGTTTTGGTGCGCAGGCCAAAAAAGGGGGAGGACAAAAGGTGTGTTCTCATGGTAATTGACAGGTACATCAGTACCATCAGATTTACAGAAATTTCGGCGTAACTTAACCATAAAAAGACATTTTGAGTTAGCCCAAACGAAAAATTTATCTGCGGATCACCAAGAACCAATGGAGACCCTTGCATATAGACACCTAGACGTAAAACCGAAGTCCAACTTCTTTCCTACACAGAGTCAAGGCCATTTTATCCCTACCTTCTTTGAACTAATCTCACAGGATATAAAAACACAGACAATGGACAACACCACACTGAATTATAAAGGCAATCTGAGCAAAATGGAACAAAAAGCCTTGTCAAATCTAAAAAAGAACATGAACATAATCATACGTCCAGCGGACAAAGGGGGAGGAGTAGTAATACAAGATATAGAAGACTATGAGAAAGAGGCAATTAATATACTTAGAGATGATAAATACTATAAGCTCACCCCAATAGATCCTTTTATGGGAGTTAATAAATCACTCAGAGATCTTATAAAAAATGCCTATGACAAACACTATATAAATAAAAAAGAAATGAATTTTCTACTACCCAGAAATCCGTGTACCCCTTATTTCTACCATCTTCCAAAAATACACAAGAGCACCTCAAACCCCCCAGGACGACCAATTGTTTCAAACACAAAAAGCGCCACGAGCAATCTATCACAGTATTTGGATATATTTCTACAGCCATATGTAAAACAGTTACCCAGCTATCTACATGATTCCAGCCAATTAATACGGGAATTGCAAACAATTAACTGGTCCCCTGATTATATCCTATTAACATTAGATGTTACAGCCCTTTACTGTAATATAGACCATGATCTGGGAATAGAATGCATAAAGAGAAAACTAATGAAAGATCAGTCATTACCTGGAACCCAGATAGATTTTCTTCTTGACAGCTTAAACTTTATCCTAAAAAACAATTATTTCATATATAGTAACAAAATATACCACCAGCAAGTTGGGACCGCCATGGGGACGAGGGTGGCCCCATCTTTTGCGAACACTTTCATGGGGGTATTCGAGGAATTTTACATATGGGGACAGACTTCTTATAAAGCAAATATAATGCACTTTAGGCGATACATAGACGACTTGTTTATCATATGGAAGAGCGATAAAAAAAAATCAGCCCTTGAATTTTGTGACTTTCTAAATCGTACGGACTGGGGGATATCATTCACACTCAATCACAGTGAAAAAGAAATAGAATTTCTGGATATAGTAATAATGATACAAGATAATAAGATAACAACAAAAACTTATTTTAAAACTGTGGACACAAATAGTTATATACACTATACCAGTTTTCATCATAAGAAATGGTTAAAAAATATACCATACAGTCAATACAAACGCATAAAGAAAAATTGCACAGATGAAACAGAATTCCATACACAATCGAAAATCTTAGAAAAAAGATTCAAAGAAAAACTCTAGCCGGGAAACATCATAAAAGACGCGTATAAAAAAAGCGCATGCTTAACACAAACGGATTGCTTACAGCCCAACACGAAAAAAACAAGAACGACCTAGAGATATGAACTTTATTACACAGTATAGTACATCCAACACAACCATTCAGAAAATTTTACAAACACATTGGCATATTATTTTACAAGACCCACTCTTAAAGAATTTTCTCACAAAAAAACCCAAAATCACGTACAGACGAGCCCCAACTATTAGAAATTTGTTGGCCCCCAGTAAACCTAAACACCATCAACATGGACAAATTCAGAAAAAGCCAATCAAGACTGGCAGTTATAAATGCAATATTAGGAAATCAGGTGAAGCATTCACCTTAAAAAGAGACCAAAAAACATGCGCCAGGCGGCTACATACCCCTCAGTGAAGTGAGTAATCTGAATACATAATATCACTATTCCTACTGGTTGGCGCATGTTTTTTGGTCTCTTTTTAAGGTGAATGCTTCACCTGATTTCCTAATATTGTATCTAAAGTGGGTGGACATCTTGAACCCCCCCTTTTTTGACCTCTTGCTGCCTCCCATATCATGACCTAATTCACGTTAAATCATTTATTAAACTATCTACTAATATTAAAATCAAAAATCATTGTTTATTTCCACTCTTGTGACACCCTCTGGCGCTACCAGCTCTGTGTCTATCACTACCTTTTTATTTTGGTATCCAAGATTTGTGGTGTGATATACCTCTTTTTTATATTTTTTATTTTTCCTTTATCACAGTTATAAATGCAACACAGCAAGATGCTTATGTTGCACCACTATCACACATGGTCGAACCACCTTCTCCTCCAGAACAAACAAAACTGTGTTCACCATTAATCACCACCTTACATGCCAGTCATCCTACGTGATATACCTTATTGAATGCCAATGCCGATTACAATACGTGGGAAGAACCACACAGCCATTACACTGCCGTCTTAACCAACATCGGTACAACATTCGGAAAAATTATATCAAACATAGTCTGTCAAGACACTGCAGTAATACTTCAGAACAAAATAAACATAATATCAAAATTACACCCATTGACTACATACCAGCAAACCCATATAACAGATTTGATCTACTACAAAAACGAGAAGTATATTGGATCTATCAATTAAACACATTGACACCGTACGGCCTAAACGAATTAAATGAAACCATTGTATAAAAACAGAAGTACAAAAGTACAAATGCAAAATAAAAGTAACAAAAAATAAAATAAAAATCATAATATACCATGGGTAATAATTAAAGGAACCAGTATAATATCTATATATTACAGATACAACTACAAATAAATATTTTAAAAAAAGGGAAATAAAAATATAAAAAATGTGAAAATATAGACCTTGAATTACTGTATGAATAATACAATGACAGGTGACACATGGAGCTGTTTATTTATCTATACATGTGCAAACAGCTATCGTTTTTTAGATACACGTAGAACTTGGTAGGCATATATGTGTATTAGATTATCTGATGTAGTCCACCTATAGGACAACAATCTATGCACATAGAGGTCTATAAATTACAACAAAAATGCCCCATATATATTTTTTATATATTCTATGTAAATTTTTTTTATATATTCTATGTATTTTTTATATATTCTATGTATTTCTTATAATTGCATGCCAACCTAAAAGGTACCCTCTTTCACGCCTGATGGTTGGAATGTTCGTCTGGGTTGATTTGAGTCCAGACCCACAGCCCCTGGGACACCCTGGCACAGGCCCCGCATTTGATCCATTCTGCCGGGCAGTCCGATCCTTGTGGACATACCGGCAGGGGAAAATGGCGGGTGCTGGGCGGATCCTTGATCGTGGCATGTTGCGGCACTTCGTCCAACATCAAGGTACCAGCCTTTCCAGCGGTACATACACGCCCATGTTGCGGGGTGACACCCGGCTGGAGAGGCGACAGATTAACTGACTCTGCGCCGCCCTGTTAGGTGCATCAGCACCTCTGATAATGCTCATCCTGAGCCTTCATTTACACATCAAACAGCGCAGTGGGGAAATGAATAGCGCTATTAGCCTACAGAAGATCGCTTTATAACGATCTCATAGGGATAAAGTTCAGCAAGAAAAGAAATTAGTATTTCCACACACTTTTTACCTTTTATTCCTATATTTTAATTACTGATGTACCTGTCAATTACCATGAGAACACACCTTTTGTCATCCCCCTTTTTTGGCCTGCGCGCCAAAACAGCAAGTTTTTAAACCGTGTAACAACAGCAGCCTGTACATAGTCCTGACGAAGGGGGCAATTCAGCCCCAGAAACGCGTTGACTATTTCCAAATAAAAGGATTTATTTAATATATCCACCACCAGCCTGGATTTCTTACCAAGCAGCGCCTAGAAGCGATCCATACTAATCTTTTATCGCTATCGAAATACCGAGATCTGCAAACAAGGCAGGAACGGAGGATCGCGGCAGCAGCCTGGACCACTATTGGCATACTGGTTAGCCAAAAATAAACCAGTGAGGCGACTACAAGTAGTTGTGACTCATCACAACTACATCTGGTAAGCACATTTGTGTTATTACAACCAGACTAATACCCGCAGATACCGCACATGTGGCGCTCCCTCTCTGCTTATTTTATTTTACATCTGAGGAGTGCACGCCGCAGCCTCTCGTTGTGCGTGCCTGCGTATTACGTAATCGTGAAGACAATAGTACGCTGAGTATTCGTACGCTATTTGTACGCTCATGCATACGTCTAAGAAGTTGCGTACATTTTTTAAATGAGCGTTCGTTATTAGTGCGCGAATGTTCGCTAATAGCACATAATAATGTATATTTTGTACGCAAATACAACAAATCTATTCGTCGAATATACGAATCTTAGGAAAAGTTCGGCGAATGTTCAGCGAATAATTTTTTGAATGATTCGTTCATCTCTAGTGGGAACGAGGCTTTATTTCCTCTGATCACAACGTCATTTGTGTGTTCAACAAATCATTGTCCTTCATGTTACTAAGTAACTACTTTCAAATAGTAAATCCAGCGCTAATTGTAGCGACCCCATTATAGTCAATGGAGGCAGCAGGCACCTCAGTAACATCCGGCAGTGTCAGATCCAGAGACCTCTGACAGGCTGTTCTCTGCCAGAACAGCCTGCCGTAAATGTGAAACAGGCCTTCGAGTAGTCAGACTATGGAATGCCCTACCCAAGATGTGGTAATAGTAGAAACTATATTGGCATTTAAAAAAGGGCTACATGCTTACCTAATAGCTAACAACATTAAGGGTTATAATTAGAGATGAGCGAGCACTAAAATGCTCGGGTGCTCGTTATGCGAGACAAACTTTTCCTGATGCTCGGGTGCTCGTTTCGAGTAACAAACCCCATTGAAGTCAATGGGAGACTCGAGCATTTTTGCAGGGGACCAAGGCTCTGCCTAGGGAAGGCTGGGTGAAAACCTGGAAACATCAGAAAATGATGGAAACACCACGGAAATGGACAGGAAACAGCAGGGGCAGCATGCATGGATGCCTCTGAGGCTGCCTAATCCCACCATTACCCCAAATTCTCCTGCAACAGCCTGGTGGTTACCCTCATGGCAATTGTGCTCACCCAGACCAAGAAAGGCAAGGCACATGCCCATCACATGTTAGGGAAGCACCCAACTAGGTGCAAAGAAAAACTGTTTAGAGAGAGGGCCTGTAGGTGGACCTCCGGAAAAATTGTGGTAAAAGAGTGCCAGTTGGACCTCTAAAAAATGGCGTTTTTTGGGTCAGCGTTAGGCAAAGACGACAAGGAGGAGGAGGAGTAGGAGGAGTAGAGAAGAGGAATCGGATAAATAAGTAATGTTAATCTTTAGCTGCTTTCCCCCCGGAGGAGATTTGAATTCCGGTGAAATCCAGGTTCATTTTAATAAGCGTCAGCCTGTCAGCGCTGTCAGTTGACAGGCGTATACGCTTATCGGTGATGATGCCACCAGCTGCACTGAATACCCGCTCTGACAACACGCTAGCGGCAGGGCAGGCCAGCACCTCCAAGGCGTACAGCGCCAGTTCAGGCCACGTGTCCAGCTTTGAAACCCAGTAGTTGTATGGAGCAGAGTGATCGCTACGGACGTTGGTATGGTCAGCTAGGTACTCCCTCACCATCTTTCTGTACAGCTCCCCCCTACTCTGCCTAGACTGGGGACAGGTGACAGTGTCTTGCTGGGGTGACATAAAACTGGCAAAGGCCTTGGAGAGCGTTCTCCTGCCAGTGCTGGACAAGCTGCCTGCTCGCCTCCTCTCCGCCGCTACTTGGCCCACAGAACCATGCCCTCTGCCGCTAGCGGCGTCAGATGGGAAGGATTGTTTCAGCTTGTGCACCAGGGCCTGTTGATATTGATTCACTCTCATACTCCTTTCCTCTACAGGGATGAGAGTGGAAAGGTTCTGCTTGTACCGTGGGTCCAGGAGAGTGAACACCCAGTCATAGGTGTTTGAAAAAATGCTTCTAACGCGAGGGTCACGGTATAAGCAGCCTAACATGAAGTCTGCCATGTGCGCCAGAGTCCCAACATGCAAGAATTCCCTCTCCTCACTGGCCTGACTCTCCATTTCCTCCTCCTCCAAGTCCTCCTCTTCAGCCCATACACGCTCAAGAGTTAAGAAGGACTGAGCACTGGTACCCTCTTCTGTCTCGCCGACATTCTCCTCCTCTTCCTCTTCCTCTTCATCCTCATCCCCCTCCTCCGATACGCGCTGAGAAACAGACCGGAGGGTGCTCTGGCTATCAAGCGACGTATCTTCCTCCACCGTCTCTTGTGACAAGCGCAAGGCATCCGACTTCATGCTGAGCAGTGAGTTTTTCAACAGGAAAAGCAGCGGGATGGTGAGGCTGATAATGGCGGCATCGCCGCTGACCATCTGTGTTGACTCCTCAAAGTTGCTCAACACCTGGCAGATATCAGACATCCACATCCACTCCTCATTGTAGACTTGAGGAATCTGAGTGATCTGACTACCAGTTCTGGTGGAAGTTGACATCTGGCAGTCTACAATCGCTCTGCGATGCTGGTAAACTCTGGATAACATGTTTAATGTCGAATTCCATCTTGTGGGCACGTTGCACAACAGTCGGTGAACGGGCAGTTGTAGGCGGCGCTGCGCTGCCCTGAGAGTGGCAGCATCTGTGGTCGACTTGCGGAAATGCGCACAGATGCAGCGCACCTTTGTGAGCAAATCAGACAGATTGGGGTATGTCTTGAGGAACCGCTGAACTATTAGATTGAACACGTGGGCCAGGCATGACACATGTGTCAGTCTGCCGAGTTGCAGAGCCGCCACCAGGTTACGCCCGTTGTCACACACAACCATGCCTGGCTTAAGGTTCAGCGGTGCCAGCCACAGATCGGTCTGCGCCGTGATGCCCTGTAACAGCTCTTGGGCGGTGTGCCTTTTGTCACCTAAGCTCAGCAGTTTGAGCAACGCCTGCTGACGCTTACCCACGGCACTGCTGCTGCGCCTAGAGCTACTGACTGAAGGCGCCGTGCCCACGGATGGTAATTTGGAGGAGGTGGAGGAGGAGGGGTCGGAGGAGGAGGCATAGTACGTCAGAGACCGTGACCGAGGTAGGCCCCGCAATCCTCGGTGTGGGCAATACATGAGCGGCCCCAGGGTCAGACTCGGTCCCAGCCTCCACCAAGTTAACCCAATGTGCCGTCAGTGATATATAGTGTCCCTGCCCGGCAGCACTTGTCCACGTGTCCGTGGTTAGGTGGACCTTCTCAGAAACAGCATTGGTCAGGGCACGGATGATGTTCTGTGACACGTGCTGGTGTAGGGATGGGACGGCACATCGGGAAAAATAGTGGCGGCTGGGGACCTAATACCGAGGGGCAGCCACCGCCATGAGATTGCGAAAGGCTCTACCAGCCTATAGGGCAGCATCTCCAGGCTCAGCAATTTGGAGATGTGAACGTTGAGGGCTTGGGCATGTGGGTGGGTGGAACTGTATTTCCTCTTGCGCTCCAGCGTCTGCTGTAAAGACAGCTGAACGCTGCGCTGGGACACATTGGTGGACGCTGTGGAGGCGAAGGTGTGGTTTTCCGGTGGGAGGCGCTCGTGCCGGGGTCCTGGGCAGGGGGTTGACTAGCAGAGGAAGCGAGTGACACAGGGGAAGGAGCAGTGGTGTGACCCGCAGGAGGTGAACGGCCTTGGTTCTATTGAGTGGGGTGTTTAGCACTCATATGCCTGCGCATGTTGGTGGTGGTTAGGCTAGTAGTGGTGGCACCCTTGCTGATCCTGGGGTGGCACAGGTTGCACACCACAGTCCGTCAGTCATCCTCACTTTCTTTAAAGAACCTCCAGACTTGCGAACATCTAGGCCTCGCCACGGGAGCTTCACTACGTGAAACAGTTGCTGCTGATGCACCAGCTCTGGCCCTGCTTCTCCCTCTGGCCACACCACTGCCTCTTCCAACCTGTTCTGGTGCAGCACTCGCCTCCGCCTCAGAAGCACTGTCTTCACTCGGCTTATCAACCCAGCTTGGGTGAGTCACCTCGTCATCCTCCGATTCCTCAGTCTGCTCCCCCCTCGGACTTCCTGCCCTGACAACAACTTCACCACTGTCTGACAACGGTGTCTCCTCATCGTCCGACACCTCTTTACACACTTCTTCCACTAAGTCAACAATGTCATCATCATCACCCACAGACTGCGACAGTTGGAAAACTTGGGCATCGGGAAAGAGGTCAGCAGCAACCTGAGAAGTGGTTTGTGACTCTGGGAAGGGTCCAGAAAACAGTTCCTCAGAGTATGCCGGATCGCATTCCAAATTTTCCTTGGAGGGGGCAGACTGGGGGGAAGGAGGTTGAGGTGGAGGAGCCAGAGGAGTGCTCCCTTGGGTAACGTGGGTGGACTGCGTGGAAGACTGACTGGTGGACAAATTACTTGAAGCATTGTCCGCAATCCACGACATCACCTGTTCACACTGTTGTGGTTTCAACAGTCTTCTACCACGTGTCCCTGTAAATTGAGACATGAAGCTAGGGAGTGTAGCTCTGCGGCGTTCCCCTGCTCCCTCATCAGCAGGTACTGTCTCACCCTGCCCAGGACCACGGCCTCTGCCCCCTGCAGTAATTGAATGCCCACGTCCTCGACCCTTAGCCCTGGGGTTCAACATTTTCTGTATATAAGTGTATTATATAAAATAAAAAAAAAATAAATGGGCCTGCTGTACTGAAACCCACAAACTTGTTCAATCTGAACAAGAAAATATATAGGTGGATAAGTTAGAGCTAAATTACGTATGTTATTACGTACCGTGCAGTATGGAGCAATTACACGGAAACTATTAGATTAGGCAGACTTGGTCTGCTTAATTGCAACCCAGATAAATGTCGCACAGAGATTTTTGTAATGTAGCTGTGTCAGTGAAAGCAAAAGACCTTTTTTAATTAAGTGACGTACAGAATGTGTCACCTGGACAGAAAATACGGATTGTAGTTTGTGGTGAGTGGACAGCTGAACTGTGACACACAGAATGGTTCCACACCGCTGTATGAAATGGATTTGTATCACTGAGATAAATCAATGTTATATATGGCGATAGCTGCACTACTAGTGCCAGCCAGCCCGGAGACAAAAAAAAAAAAAAAAAGTGTCTTGTAGCCCTTAGAAGGGCTGTTGGGTTCTTTTGATATCACTCCTGCCTAACAGAGAACTAAATCCAGGCCCTAACACTCTCCCTGAAACGTAGACGATCTGTCCCTAACGACATCCAGACAGCATCTGAGCCGAGCACTGCGGGCAGTTACTAGTATATTCCAGGGTCACCTGATCAGGCCAGCCAACCCCTGCTATCGACATGTAAGGGCCCCACGTGATGCTGGGTGTACCGCAGAGTCTCCTGGCTTGTGATTGGCTGAGTTTATAGGCGCCAAAAATTCAAAATGCGGGAGATGCCATTTCCTCGAGCATGGCGAGATACTCGTCCGAGCAGTGAGCACTTACGAGTACCCTAATACTCGAACGAACACCAAGCTCGGACGAGCATGCTCGCTCATCTTTAGTTATAATTCATCTAACAATTAATATTGTATAATTGGTCTGAGAAATGTTGAACTTGATAGATCTTTCTTCACCTGGTGTATCTATGTGATTGTATGTCTCATTTTGTATCCAGGCTAGAGGCTAGCCCAACAGGGTAAAATGTACAGTATTTGCCAATAAAACGTACCCTTTCAGTCCACTATTGTAATCACTTTCATATATCACATATACCATTATACTCACAAATATAAAGTTTCATTTGATTCCAACAATTCCTTGGTGCATTTTTTTGTCAATGAGTGTAATTGAGATGCCATTGAGGAATACATGGATCAGAATGTTCCAGGAAAGATCTCTGCAGAGGATGCCTCATACCTTCAAACGCAATATTTAAAGGGGTTGTATGGAAAAAAAAATATAGCACTGTAAATCTGATGGGTGGCAATATATAACTAAGTACAGCAAGTTTTAGGCAAAAAAAATCTCTATTTCCTCATTTCCCTGGTTCTCTTCTGGCCTTTGTTTACATGCAGTAATAACAATCTCTGCCCCTCCCCCCTCCCCTGCAAATGCAGTGAATATAAGTGCTGTGAGTACATGTCTGCCTGCTGGGATACTCAGCAGCATGTTGTTTGTGTAGGACTACAAGTCCCAGCTGTACAATGACACTGCTGATACACACAGGAAATTCTCCCTACCTGTTCTTGTACAATACAATTCCTCTATAGCTCCTTGCCCAGCATTTGTCTCCTCTCACTGCTGCAGCTACTATTTGTTGTAAAGCCTTGAGCCCTCAGTGTGTTCTGGCTGAAGGGGTTAATGTTTTATCTGAAGGAAACCAGGGAGAGAGCAGATAGCAGGAGCCCGGCAAAGAATGGGGGCGTCGCCAGTGACGTCTTGTGTACAGACTGTTATCTGAACTCTGAGGCTTGTACACGAAACATCACAGACCAGGGAGATAAGCTGACATCACAGGTCATGTGACCCTCAGTCAACTCTGAGAAACCAGCAGCTTTAGAAACACAAAGTATATGGGAAAGTTGTTATACCTGACAAGTTAGAAACCTATAAAGAACAAAAAAATAACTCTGTCAACCTCTTTAAGAGCAAGAAATGACAGCCATTAAGAATTTGAAGGTGGGTAAAAGTTCGGGACACAATGGCTTTACTCCCAGATTTTACATAGTCCTGAAGGAATTCCACATACCCATACTCTGCTCTACTTTTAATTAAGTCTCTTCAGGCTGTCCCTTCCCATCACAATCACTTCTGGCTCACATCACTGTGCTCCTGAAGCCAATTTCAGGTCAATATCCCTCATTAATGTGGATTTAAAAATACACTTTAAAAATCCTAGTGTTGTGTCTTCAACCCTTCATGTCTAGGTTCATCCATAAAGAACAAGTTAGGTTAGTCCCTCTTATGCATGCTCACTGTCAATGCTGAAAAGGAATTTAATAGGGTCTGCTGAGGATTCCTAGAAGGAACCTTGCACAAAATGAGCTGGATGAGAGAGTAGATCATGGCCTTATATAACAATTCAATGGCTCTGGTCAGAGCCAACGGAACCCTCTCCAACCAATTTCAAATCAGGAACAGAACTAAACAGGGATGCCCTCTCTTTCCTTTTCTGTTTGTCCTGGCAATGGAGTCCCTAGCCAATGCAATTCGTTGAAATGCATTGTTGTGGTCAAAGAAGTACACAAACTTCTTATTCACAGATAACCTTCTATTTTAGGTCTCTTCCCACAGAATACAGTCTTCCTGTTGTAATGCACAAATTTGATCGGTGCAGTAAGGTTAGTAATATCAGTTAATATAAGTTAATGTCCAGAAATGAATCCAAAGCTTTTATGATTCATTTCAGACAAATTGCATTAAACGTCTTGCAGCACCATTTTACTGTCCATGTTGGCAGGCAAAAACCAAGAGGGAGGAAAAAGGATGATTACATAACAATGGAAGGAAGTGGAGAGGAAGCTGACAAGTAGCTCGGATCAGCCAATCAGGGGAGCGGTAGGCAGGGTGGTGTCTGTGCTGAGTGAGCAGAATGTTATTCTGCTTTGTATTTGCGACCTTGTAGGAAGCTGTGCTTTGTTCAGCCTCTGCAGACTGATATACTGAGCTAGGGACAGTAGAAGATGACTATAGGGGAGAATAAGAGCCAGATTTGGGGTCTACTAAGGGGTGTAATCAGGCTACTTCCAGCTACAGATTCCAGCAAAAAACAAGAAAAAAAAACTAAAAAAAAAAGTTTCATTACATTCTTGCAAGTACTGTTTTTTTTCCTCTTTCTAGAAACCAGGTTCAATTTGCCATTTGTAATAGGGCATCTCAATGTGTTACCCCTGTGTTACTGAACAAGTACTTTGCTGCAATGTAAGGGGTGGATAAGGTACAGCAGAAAACTTATTTCACGTCAGTAACACAAAATAACAGTGTTTGGCTTCATACACATGGCCATTGCCCGGATGTGCCCATATTGTGGGCCGCAAATCCGGAGGTGGGTTCTATTTTTTTACGGTGTGGACAGATCACTGACCCATTCAAGTTTTTGGAGCCGACTCCCTGTTGATGAGTATTTTCTGGCAGCAATACTTGATCATCCTATTTCTGTATTGATCAGGGTCAGCTCCAGGTTCATGTGGGCCGATGGATGATTAAGTCTCAATGGGCCCTCTTATGGCATTTTCATGATGCACGTGGCAATGAAACTGCCCCCCTGGCTTAGGGGTCCAGTCGCAACTGCCCCTCCTATAGCTATGGAGTGGTCTTGGGCTCCCCAGGAGTGTGTAAACTAACACAGAAGAGGACATTATACTGCTACAGAGGGATCTGGATAGATTGGAGGCTTGGGCAGAGAAGTGGCAGATGAGGTTTAACACTGACAAATTTAAGGTTATGCACATAGTAATGGAATAATACACGTCACCTGTACATACTAAATGGTAAAACACTAGGTAACACTGACATGGAAAAGGATCTAGGAATTTTAGTGAACAGCAAACTAAGCTGTAGAAACCAGTGTCAGACAGCTGCTGCCAAGGCCAATAAGATACGTAATGAGTTGCATCAAAAGAGGCATAGATGCCTGTGATGAGAACATAGTCCTGCCACTTTACAAATCACTAGTCAGACCACACATGGAGTACTGTGTACATTTCTGGGCTCCTGTGAACAAGGCAGACATAGAGCTGGAGAGGGTTCAGAGGAGGGCAACTAAAGTAATAACTGGAATGGATGGACTACAGTACCTAGAAAGATTATCAAAATTAGGGTTATTCATTTTAGAAAAAAGACAACTGAGGTGAGATCTAATAACTATGTATAAATATATCAGGGGTCAGTACAGAGATCTCTCCCATCATCTATTTATCCCCAGGACTGTGACTGTGACGAGGTGACATCCTCTGCGTCTGGAGGAAAGAAGGTTTGTACACAACCATAGAAGAAGATTCTTTATGGTAAGAGCAGTAAGACTATGGAACTCTCTGCCTGAGGAGGTGATGATGGTAAGTTCACTAAGAGTTCAAGAGGGGCCTGGATATATTTCTGGAGGGTAATAATATTACAGGTTATAGTTACTAGAGAGGAGTCATTGATCCAGGTAGTTATTCTGATTGCCTGATTGGAGTCGGGAAGGAATTTTTTCCCCCTAAAGTGGGGAAAAGACTAAAATTACTCTTACCGGTAATTGTTTTTTCCAGTAGCCTCCACAACGGCACAGATAGGAGGATATCCCTGCCCAGGGACAGGAAACGATCACGGAGAAATTGTTTAAAATGGCCCCCTCCTCCTCACCTCTCCAGTTGATACCACAGGAAAGATGCTTACAGGAGACAGAAATTGGTTAACACAGGTAAATGCATCCTATTTAATACCTCATAGGATTGGAAAGAAAAATAAGACTTTGACTAGTCTAATAGAAAGAACTTCCAACTAAGGAACGAGATGAGAATATATGTACATGTGTAAACACTTTAACACTGTCTATATTATCTTTTTTTTTTTTTTTAGGGTGGGAAAAATAGGTGCCGTTGTGGAGGCTACTGGAAAAAACAAATTACCGGTAAGAATAATTTTAGTCTTTTCCAAGTCGCCTCCCCAACGGCACGGATAGGAGGATATACCAGAGAACTACTTGGGGGGGGGGGGACAGAAGCAAATAAGACCTTTCTAGCGAAGGATAAATCTGACTGTCCTACATCTAATTTGTAGTGCTTCAAAAAGGTTAGAGGGCTCTTCCAGGTAGCAGCCCTACAGATCTGGTCTACCGAAGCTGAGGCCCTCTCTGCCCAGGACGTGGATACAGCCCTAGTAGAGTGGGCCTTTAAACCCACAGGGGGAGACAAACCCCTCTCTTTATAACACAGGGAGATAGCTGTTTTTATCCACCTAGCTATAGAGGTCTTGCTAGCTTTAGCCCCCTTATTCTTACCCTGAAACTGAACCAGAAGGCTATCTGAAGACCTGAAGGGACTGGTAGCCTCAAGTTAAGTCAATAAACACCTTCTAACATCCAGATGACTAAATTCATCTTCCTTTTTAGATGTAGGGTTCTGGAAAAAGGAAGGCAGGGTGACTACTTGCTGGCGATGAAAGGAGGTGGGTACTTTTGGCAAGAAGACAGGATTGTGTTTTAGAATAATTCGATCATCTAGAATTTCCATATATGGGGCCTTGCAGGAGAATGCTTGCATTTCACCAACCCTTCTGGCTGTGGTGATTGCAAGTAAGAAGGCAGTCTTAAAGGTCAACAACCTGATTGGAATTGTATCTATAGGCTCAAATGGAACTCCTGTGAGGACTGAAAGGACCAAGGATAGGTCCCAAGGAGGTACTGTTGAGTGGATGAATGGTCTTATCCTTTCTGAAGCTCGTAAGAATCTTTTTACAAAGGAGTCTCCAAGCCGTCAATTTCAGGAACAAGAGGTTCTTGTGAAACACTGGACCCTGGGAAAAAAGATCCGGACTGAGGGGAAGTCTGAAGTAATTCCCCGCGGACAATTCCAGAAGCAGAGGAAACCAGCTCCTCTTTGGCCAGAAGGGGGTTAGTAGAATCACCGAGGCTCTGTCTTCTTGTATCTTCTGAAGGACCTTCGGAATAAGTGGAACAGGTGGAAAAGCATACAACAGGCCCGTTGACCAATCCTGAGAGAAGGCATCTACCCCCAGAGGATGTTCGTTCTGACTGAGGGAAAAGAATTGACGAACCTGGCGATTTGCTCAAAAAGATCTACCTCTGGACATCCCCATCTCTTTACTAGCAACTGGAAGACTCCTGTCTCTAGTCTCCATTCCCCCTCTTTTATCGTCACCCTGCTCAGGTAATCCGCTGCAACATTTGTTGTACCCTTTAGGTGAACCGCACTGATTGAAAGAATATTCTCTTCTGCCCAATAGAATATTTGGGAGGCAATCCTGCTTAGTGGCAAGCATCTGGTTCCCCCCTGCTTGTTGACATAAGCCACTACCGTGGAGTTGTCTGAGAGGATTTTCACGTGTTGGGAAAGTAACTCTTTTTTTTTAGGGCTCGAAGCGCACACCAGGCTGCCAACAGCTCTTTGTGGTTTGAGGATCTCCCTTTCAAAGACTTGTCCCACAGTCCCTGAATAAAGGTTTTTTCTGTGTGGGCTGCCCAGCCACTGTCGCTTGCATCCGTGGTGACCACTATCTGAGGACCTGGCCTCCAAGGGACACCCTTTTGAAGATTCTCTCTTCCCTGCCACCAAATCAGGGATCTCCTGACCGACAGAGGCAACGGTATCCTTTGGTCCAGAGAACTCTGATCCTTGTCCCATCTGGAAAGGAGAAAGGATTGGAGTGGACGAGAGTGGGCCTGGGCCCAACTTAGCGCTGGAATCATAGAAGTCATCCACCCCAGGACCGACATGATCTCTCTGAAGGAGCTGGACAACTTCCGGGACACCTGATGGAACTTCAGTGGAAAACTGTCCAATTTTTCTGGAGGAAGAAAGAAACATTTTTACAGAGTCTAGCAGAATTCCTAGAAAACATTTCCTTTGTTCGGGGAGGAGATCTGATTTTCCTTGGTTTATCTTCCACCCCAGCCGGTGAAATTCTGATATTACAAACTTCAGGTCTTCCCACAGCTTCTCTGGTGACGGAGCTATTATAAGAAAGTCGTCCAGATATGGAATAATCAAGATTAATTGTAGATGGAAATGGGCCACTACCGCCAGCATTATTTTTGTAAAGACCCTTGGTGCTGCACATAGACCAAACGGAAGGGCTCTGAATTGTAGATTATGGATGGTGCCCCTTAAAGGGATTCTGTCAGCAGCATTTCACATATTGAGTTATTTATACCATCGGATTTGGCCAGTTATAAGCAGTTCTAAATTGTAATTGTTATAGGTCACAGAGGCAATTTTTGTGTTAAAAAAACGATTTTTAGTAGCTGTCACTCACTATTATAAGGAGCCCAAGGGGAGTTGCCAACGGTTGCAGGAGCCCAGGCTCGGTGATTCCTTGGAGCCCAGGCACGCCCACCTACTTAATATTCACTTCACTGACTCGCTCAGTGAAGCTTCGGCACGGACGAAATCCCGCGCATGCGCAGTACATCAAGAGGCCTGCGCCCGTGCAGTCTGCGGGCACTGGCCTCTCCTGATGTACTGCGCATGCGCGGGATTTCGTCCGTGCCGAAGCTTCACTGAGCGAGTCAGTGAAGTGAATATTAAGTAGGTGGGCGTGCCTGGGCTCCAAGGAATCGCCGAGCCTGGGCCCCTGCAACCGTTGGCAACTCCCCTTGGGCTCCTTATAATAGTGAGTGACAGCTACTAAAAATCGTTTTTTTAACACAAAAACTGCCTCTGTGACCTATAACAATTACAATTTAGAACTGCTTATAACTGGCCAAATCCGATGGTATAAATAACTCAATATGTGAAATGCTGCTGACAGAATCCCTTTAATGTCACTGCAATCCTGAGGATTTTTTGAGAATCTTGGTGGATGGGAATATGATAGTATGCATCCTCTAGGTCCAGGGTCACCATGTAGGAAACTTCCACATCTCCCAGAGGAGGGACCGACCTGGGCAGGGGCTTCCTGAGGTTCCGTGGATCTTTTAGGCTCAGATTCAGACATAGTAGAGAAGCAAGTCACCAGACACTGGAGAATGCTCACACATCAGAGCGTTTCCATGAGAAAACAATCTGATTTGAATCTGGCGCCGATTTAAGCTGCTTCCGGGTTTGTGACGTCATCACGCACTTACCATTCCACTGCGCATGCGCGCACGCCGGAGACGCCGCACCCGGAAGTCTTCGTGGAACACATCCGCCCCGATGCGTTCCACAACCCGCTTCCGCTGTACGCGGAGTAGAACCACCGCATCTCCCCCCGAAGAGGATCTCTGTGCCGCCCAGGGCTGCCTTCCAAGGAAGGACTTACAGCCAGGAGACAGGGGAAGCCGAAGCCTCAGATACCTGCTCCCTGCACAGGCCCTCCGGACGAACGGGGATCTTCTCCAGGCCTGTGCGAGTTAAGCTCCCCCACGCCGGGTAGGAGCTTCTCCGTGCATCCAAGGGACAGGAAACAACTGGAGAGGTGAGGAGGAGGGGCCATTTTAAACAATTTCTCCGTGATTATTTCCTGTCCCTGAGCAGGGATATCCTCCTATCTGTGCCGTTGGGGAGGCGACTTGGAAAATTGGCTTTTACCTCACAAGGTTTTTTTTGCCTTCCTCTGGATCAACTTGCAGGATAACAGGCCGAACTGGATGGACAGATGTCTTTTTTCGGCCTTATAAACTATGTTACTTGTCCAGGTATGCTGGGTGCTGACACTGGCCCTTATAGTGATTTTACCCACTCCTGTGTTTGGTGTGTGGATCCTGGGACATGCGGCAGCCCTATACTGATACCTTGAAATACATGGTGCTGTGCACCATCGCATAGCCATTAAAGGTGAACAGCTCATTATCTTTCATATCTTCCTATAGTGAAACATTACACCCGGAGCCCCGTGTTCATTTTATTTCTCTATAATAAAAAGACCCCTGACATTACTGCAAAAACAGCATTGTCACACACTTGTTTTAGTGAAAGGCCAGTGTTGCGGCTTCAGAGTTGTAACTGCAAAAATTGCATTGTTACCATTGTAAATTGTCAATACAGTGTCAATTGTCAATACAGTACAGTGTGCTTGTAGAACAAGAGGGATTGGGGGTGTTTAATTGCACCTCTGTGGCCCAGAATGCTCTGTTTCCTCTTACCCAGCCTCCAGTGTCATCTCAGTTCTCCACCAGTGTGCAAAACATCACTTATGTCAAAATGAACGAGGCATGGATCCGTGAAGATCTGCCCTTGCTGATGGTACCCCATACTGCCACTGTCAGCCTACCATCATGTTCTGTACCATATGGCTGCTGCTGTCCCCTCTGCTGCACTCATGCCACTGTACTGTCTGCCTGCCTACCATCATATTCAGTACTATATAGTTGCTGCGGCAGCCACAGCTTCAATTCTCTGCTGTTAGTCCCTTACTGCCACTTCCTTCACCCCTATAGCCATTACCATTACTGATACACAGTCACCACTACTACTACAAAACATCTTCTACTACACACATCTCAGGGGCAGACAGACAGCAGACACACCTGTTCAAAGAATGTGCCTGGGCCCCCCCAATCCAAATTTTCAACCTAACCTATCCCCTCCTAACATTACATACAGCAATACAAAACATACAAGCTAAGTCTACATTCACACCTGCGGCACTATAATCTGGCCACCTGATCTGGCTGAGAATCGGCCGGACACAAACCACAGCATGCAGCAGTTTGTGTCCTTCTGATTCTCTGCATTATAGTTAATGGGGCCGGCGTGCATTCTTTCTGCTTCCAGCAGTGCCAGAGCATTCTGTCAGACTATTCTCTGCTGGAACAGCCTGCCAGAATCACTAACTCAGATTTGAAAGTAGCCTAATACAGCACCACATACCTCTTACATCCAGGGACATCTCCTTTGATGTAGATGTTCTCTGCCCTCATCTTCTCCTTTCAGACCAGACTGCCATGATGATTTCTTTCAGCCATCTCTTCTCTCTGCAGAGTTAAACAGACAGACATCTTAGTTTTCAAGTTTTTCCATCATCCTCTCACCTTCTGAACACCACATCCTGCCACCCCCAATACTGTGCTCCCCAATACTATACTGCAGAAACAGTCCCCATGAAAATAATAGTAAGACATAGATTGTGCCCCCTTCAATAATTATTGTCACACAGTGCCCTAAAAAGTAACTGGGCCCAGCAAATAGTGTCCCTGATACCAATAGTGTAAACACAGTGTCCTCCAAAAATAATTGTGCTAAGCTGATACTGTACCAGGGTACCCCCCACAGTAATAGTGCTCCCCAAAGTCCCACCAATAGAAATAATTATCTGCCAGACTGCACGTAATAGTAATAATGCCCCCAACAGTAATAATGTCCCCACTGTGCCCCAGAAGTAATAATGCTCCCATAGTGTCCATACTAGTATTCATGTTCCCCATAGTCCCCAATTGTAATAAAGCCCACCATAATGCCCCTGGTAGTAATAATTCTCTTTATAATGTGTGACAGTAGAAAAATGCCCCCTTATAATGTGCGCCAGCACATACAAATGTCCAGTTGTGTGGCAGTATTAAAAATACCTCCTCTTAGTGCCCCCAGTAGAGCCAATGTCCCCATAGTTCCCTTGTAATGTGTACCAATGCCCCATAGTGCTACTCTCTCCTCTTCTCCATAGTGCCCCCCATGTGTGTTTTCGATAAATTGCCTTCTTCAGAGCACTGGAATTACATATGAATGCGCAATCAATAGACAATAATGTAAAGTGTGATGTAATATATAGAAAACAAAAAATAAAGTAAAGCTAAAGTATTACAGTAATCACAACAAGGGCACATCCAGAAAAAGTAAAGCTCTGAGCAGAGGTGTAGCTAGAGGTTCAGCACTTGAGTGGGCCCCCCACTTAGTGGCTTCCCAAACGCACGTTTCCAACTTCACAGGCACATACTACTAGTTGTGGTTATAATATTGTATTAGAAAGATGACTGTATAAACTGCTAGATCATCTATGCTGTTAAGTACCGTACAATAGACTTTCTACATACCCTAGTCTAAATACGCTACCACATAATGCAGTAAAATATAGGAGTAATAGGAGTAAAAAACAAGGGGACTCCTATGTTAAAGGAAACCTGTCCCCAGTTTTTACATCACTAAACTACAAGTCCCCTGCCCCCATCAGACCTCAGATCAGCGTATTGTGCCCCATCAGACCTCAGATCAGCAGAACGTGCCCCCATCAGACCTCAGATCAGCCTACTGTGCCCCCATCAGACCCCAGATCAGCGTATTGTGCCCCCATCAGACCTCACATCAGCCTATTGTGCCCCCATCAGACCTCACATCAGCGTATTGTGCCCCCATCAGACCTCACATCAGCCTACTGTGCCCCCATCAGACCTCAGATCAGCGTATTGTGCCCCATCAGACCTCAGATCAGCAGAATGTGCCCCCATCAGACCTCACATCAGCCTACTGTGCCCCCATCAGACCTCACATCAGCCTACTGTGCCCCATCAGACCTCAGATCAGCAGACTGTGCCCCCATCAGACCTCAGATCAGCAGACTGTGCCCCCATCAGACCTCAGATCAGCAGACTGTGCCCCCATTAGTCCTCACATCAGCCTACTGTGCCCCCATCAGACCTCAGATCAGCCTACTGTGCCCCATCAGACCTCAGATCAGCATATTGTGCCCCCATCAGACCTCAGATCAGCAGAATGTGCCCCCATCAGTCCTCACATCACCCTACTGTGCCCCCATCAGACCTCAGATCAGCGTATTGTGCCCCCATCAGACCTCACATCAGCCTACTGTGCCCCATCAGACCTCACATCAGCGTATTGTGCCCCCATCAGACCTCACATCAGCCTACTGTGCCCCCATCAGACCTCAGATCAGCGTATTGTGCCAGATCAGACCTCACATCAGCCTACTATGCCCCCATCAGACCTCACATCAGCGTATTGTGCCCCCATCAGACCTCAGATCAGCCCACCCAGCCACATAAGATTAAAATAAAAAACCTCTCTCACCTGTCCCGCGCTGCGGCTGCCCTCCGGTCCGGCACTCCACTGTCTTCCCTGGCCGGCGCGCACCATGACCTGACGCTGCGTGCAGGACAGGTGAGAAAGGTTTTTTATTTTAATCTTATGTGGCTGGGTGGGCTGATCTGAGGTCTGATGGGGGTCCCTAAATACAAGTGAGCGCTTCCATAATGGAAGCGCTCACTTGTATTCGCCTGTTAGTCATCCTTGCTGGGCCCTTCCTGAGTCACTGGGCCCGGAGCCATTGCCCCCTCTGCCCCCCCCCCCCCCGGTAGCTACTCCTCTGGCTCTGAGGCACTAATAATTACAGGTAACATCTGGGTATGATACATCCAAGTCATAGGGGAGAGATGTCTTCTGCTGGATTCTGATGACTGGCTCCAATATCAGTGCAATCCATATGGATTAGTACATAAAAGTTGGTTAAGGAAAAACATTTGACAACATTAATATAATCCCTAGGGGGAGGCTGGTAAGAGATGAATGAGCGTAAAGAGACTTGTAAGATTTAAAGAAAAACAAAACATTAGAGGAACAACAACTGCAGTAAAAGGGGGTGCTGTCAGCCACAGTTGTAGTAACTTTCTGATCAGTTGAAAAGGAGTTTTTGCTTACCTGGATGAGCCACACTTAAAAGTAGAAGATGGAGGGTAGAAGTCCAAGAGGAGAGGTGATGAAAGGGTTAACTACCCTTAATAACATCTGTGGTCTGGGCACTATGGCCCTGAATGGACGCAGTATGCACATGGGCAGTTGCCCTGAGGAAATGGCGCCTGAAGTTATGGGGGCGTGTGTGGCATTTATATCGCATCACATGTGAGTCCTGTGTGAGGAGGAGGGCGGTCTGGGGATGGAGAAGAAAGAGGGAGCATTGAAAATGGCTGGCGCAGCATCTAGCAGGTACTGGGCATGCGCTAGTGACTACAGCATATGAGGAAATTTAAAGATGGCCGCCGTGGCGCCAATAGTATATTGTGCATGCGCGGGGGCTGTGATGTCCATGGGAGCGATAATAAATAGAAAGAGGTGTGGGGCACAAAGAATGAGGATTGTAAGGTTGGTACCAGTGTTTATGCGGATTGGAGGTGAAAGGTTGATAAGTATGAGTTGTTGAAGAGGCATGTGATAGAATAGAGGTAGAATCAGATAGAGAGGAGGAAGAAATGAACAGAGATCGAAAGGAAAAGCGAGAGAGAAAGAGTAGATGAAATGTAATGTAAAGTGAAAAAAAAATTGAACTGAACAAGAGAAAGAAGAAAAAAAAAAGGGAAAAAGTAAAGAAAGAAAGAGGAGAAAAGAAAAAAGAAGAAAGAAGAATAGAAAAATAAGTGATATAAAATAAAAAAAATAAAATGGAATAAATAAAATCAATGAATGAAAAAAATTGAATGAAAATAAAATGAAAATAAAATGAAAAATAGAAAAATGAAAACAAATAAAAAAATATGAAAAATGAAAAAAAAAAAAAAAGGGCATTATAGCCTGTTGTCTATATAGCTGACATGCGTTGCTTTTTTTCCCACCATTAATTTAGGCTGCAGTTCCTTATTTGCATCTGCTGTATAACATTTGCGCAAGGAGGGAATTATACTGTAGGGATAGGATTTGGCTAGGTACAGCTAGAGTTTCTGTTCAAAAGACACAAAAGTCCATTGTTATATCTGGCTGCATTTTTTTTTCTTTTGTGGCAAAAAGAATGCAAGTGTGCCCTGACACTAATACTGCGTGCATTATAATGTTTCTGTAGTCTATATACCTGACATCCGTTGGTATTTTTTTGTACCGTTAATTTAGGCCGTTGTTCCTCATTTGCGGCTGCTCTATAACGTTTGCGCATTCTAAATATTTGACATTTGGTGAAATTTTTCTGATCATACACTTAATAAAAATCTTCACTACTGTACTTGTGACAAAGTTGCATATATACTATACTAGCAGAAAGACCCGGCTTCGCCTGGGTATATTTCATCTATTTCATTTAATGTTTCTGTGTGTCGTTGCAGAGAGAAATTCACCCTCCCACCCCTGCAGCTGACAGAAGTTTATTTTTCCATTCATTTTTTCAATCCCTGTTGGCTGCGGAGTAGGAGGGGGCGTGACCTGACACAGTTGGGGGCGTGGCTTAACAAAGCGCTTCGCATAGGTGATTTAATCTATTTCATTTAATGTTTCTGTGTGTCGTTGCAGAATGGCTGCAGAGTGAGAGGGGGCGTGGTCTGACAGAGTTGGGGGCGTGACTTAGCAAGACGATTCGAACAGTTGTAGTCTATAATTAGTCTATTTTATCTAAAATTTTTGTGTGTCGTTGCAGAGAGAAATTCACCCTCCCACCCCTGCAGCAAACAGAAGTTTATTTTTACCTTTATTTTTTCAATCCCCATTGGCTGCGGAGTGGGAGGGGGCGTAACCTGACAGAGTCGGGGGCATGGATTAGCAAGACGCTTCA
This sequence comes from Rhinella marina, assembly GCA_900303285.1. Taxonomy (NCBI): domain Eukaryota; kingdom Metazoa; phylum Chordata; class Amphibia; order Anura; family Bufonidae; genus Rhinella; species Rhinella marina. The sequence continues at coordinate 25,783 of ONZH01016768.1, read as the reverse complement.
CATGGGTGTATTTAATCTATTTCATTTAATGTTTCTGTGTGTCGTTGCAGAAAGAAAGTCAACCTCCCACCCATCCCTGCAGCTGACAGAAGTTGATTTTTACCTTTATTTTTTCAATCCCTGTTGGCTGCGGAGTGGGAGGGGGCGTGGCCTTACAGAGTCGGGGCGTGGCTTAGCAAAGCGCTTCGCATAGGTGCATTTAATCTATTTCATTTAATGTTTCTGTGTGTCGTTGCAGAATGGCTGCGGAGTGAGAGGGGGCGTGGCCTGACAGACGGGGCGTGGCTTAGCAAAAGGCTTCGAACGGTTGTAGTCTATAATTAGTGTATTTTATCTAAAATTTTTGTGTCGTTGCAGAGAGAAATTCACCCTCCCACCCCTGCAGCAAACAGAAGTTTATTTTTACCTTCATTTTTTCAATTCCCGTTGGCTGCGGAGTGGGAGGGGGCGTGACCTGACAGAGTCGGGGGCGTGGATTAGCAAGACGCTTCGCATGGGTGGATTTAATCTATTTTATTTAATGTTTGTGTGTGTTGTTGCAGAAAGAAAGTCAACCTCCCACCCATCCCTGCAGCTGACAGAAGTTGATTTTTACCTTTATTTTTTCAATCTCTGTTGGCTGCGGAGTGAAAGGGGGTGTGGCCTGACAGAGTTGGGGGTGTGGCTTAGTGAGACCTGGGGCGGGGGTTTTAAGTACTTCTTTTAGGGTGGCCTGAATTAAAGGTCAATACCATGCTTATTTATGAGCCCACGCAATAGGCAGCAGTGGAGGAAAACATCTTTTATTACTACTGAACTGTAGTAATAGAAAAAAACATAAGTTATATTTATGGTAACCGGAATACCTTTAACAGTGTCAGTAAATAGAAATGGATGAGATCCTCAGCTGCTGATAATTACCTGGTTGTTATGGAAACCTGCCCTCCCTGTGTGGCTTTGCAGAGAATGGCAGTTGGAGTTTAAAACCAAAGCTCCCAGTTGTAATGTTGGCTAATGGAGATCATATTTTGGGAATATCTCGGGAACGGTACGTCCTAGAGAGATGAGACCTGGTCTAAAACCTTCCCGGACACCTGATGTACCTGTGTGCCGAATTTGGTGAAAATCGGTCCAGTAGTTTGGTCGCGCATAGAGAACAGACAGACAGAAATTCATTTTTATATTATTAAGAGATAATATGCGCAAGGCGAGCAGAAAGGGATGGGGAAGTGGGCATGCTGCTGATGGTGAATGAACTGTGCCTGCTGGCAGAGCCCAAGAAACAAAGTCATCCAAAACTCCTAGCTGCATGGTGGCGCAAGACCGGTTCTTGTTAGGTCAACATGTCAGGAGGACCAAAATGAGGTTAATTTTTTTTAGGTTAAAAAATTAGGGGTGAGGGCCTGCTGGTGAACCTCTTAAATATTTAAAGGCGAGGGCAGCCTAATAAGCAGTTTGATATGCTGGAGAAAGAGGATGAGAAGAAGGGGTTCATGGAAATACAGTGCATTCAATACACCTTAAAAGCCACATTTAAAGTTCCTTTATGTTCAGCCGCTTTCCTCTGGCGGGGTAGCGAAGTCAGGGGCAATACAGGCCTTGTTCATTTTGATTAGCGTCAACCTGTCAGCATTTTCAGTTGACAGGCGGATGCGCTTAGCAGTTATTATGCCCCCAGCGGCACTAAATAACCGCTCCGAAAAAACGCTGGCGGCAGGGCAGGCCAGCACCTCAAAGGCGTAGAACGCCAGTTCGTGCCATGTGTCCAGCTTAGACACCCAATATTTATAAGGCACAGAGGGATCGCTGAGGACATTGACATGGTTAGCTAGGTAATCCTTTACCATTTTACAAAACTTTTCCCTCCTAGTTGTGACACTAGGCCGCTTATCAAAACCTTTTCCACATGCAGAGCTGTTTGTCTTTATTGAGAGCAGTAAATAACTGCTCCGAAAAAACGCTGACGGCAGGGCAAGCCAGCACCTCCAAGGCGTAGAGCGCCAGTTCGTGCCATGTGTCCAACTTAGACCCCCAATAATTATAAGGCACAGAGGGATTGCTGGGACGTTGACATTGTCGGCTAGGTAATCCTTTACCATTTTACAAAACTTTTCCCTCCTAGTTGTGACACTAGGGCGCTTATCAGAACCTTTTCCACATGCAGCGCTGTTCGTCTTTATTGAGAGCAGGTAGGGTTCCAGCGCATGCTCAGATCGCACAGCAGTCAGTGAGCTGGCAAGTGTAAGCGCTGCTGCAGCGTTGCCAGACCGGCGGAAGCTGTAGGTGACTTTCGGAAATGGGCACCTTCACCAGCAGCTCACGCAAAAAAGTGTCGTTTTTGAGAAACCGCTGAACCACTTAGTTGAAACAGTTGTTTGGCCTGAGGGAGACTCCTGTTCGTCCTTCCTGTTGGAGGAACAGCTAGACTCATTCCTGTCATTAGTTCCAGGGTCCTATAGGGTCAGTTTGGTTTAGTTTCCTGTGTATGAACTCGCCTACCTTTGAGGCCTATTCATACTGGTAGTCAATCAAGATTAGAGTTGTGGTTTCCTTTAGGAGGTGTCCATCTATCTTCTTTAGTTTCCAGGCCTAATCTTCTTTCCCTCCTACACGCTGTGTGGTTTTCCCCCCACACCTGAGCGTGACAGTATGTGTGTGAGCTTGCCGTCACCAAGTTGCAGCCGTTATCAGACACAACCACGCCTGGTTGTAGGTTGAGTAGCGAGAGCCACAGCTCCGCCTGGTCCCTTACACCCTGCCACAGCACTGTGGCGGTGTGTTTGTTACCTAAGCGAATAAGTTTCAGCACAGCCTGTTGCTGCTTCCCCACTGAGGTGCTAAACTGCTTCCAGCTACTGACTGAAGTGTGACTGGTGCTGCAAGATGAGAATTCCTAGATGAAAGTGGTGGAGGAGAAGGAGGGGTTGCAGCCGCTAACGTAGGTGGTGGCGGAAATACTGATGGAAGCCGGCAATCCTTTGTGTCGGTAGCAGCTGTGCCATCCCAGTGTACAACTCGCTCCCAGCCTCCACAACGTTCACCCAGTGTGCCGTCAGGGAAATGTAGCGTCCCTGGTCAGAAGCACTTGTCCATGTGTCAGTCATTAAGTGGACCTTCCCAGTAACTGGATTGGTCAGGGCACGGGTCATGTTACGGGACACATGCTGGTGTAAGGCGGTGAGGGCAAACCAGCAAAAATAGTGGCGGCTAGGTACTGAGTAACGAGGGACAATCGCCGCCATCAGACTGCGAAAAGCCTCAGTGTCCACAAGCAACTTTTTCAGCGCCAGCAATTTGTAAAGGTGTGCATTTAGTGCTATGCCCTTGCAGTGACCGGGGTGCCGTGGTTGCTACGGGGGCGACCCTTTCCCCCTCCAGGGCCCTCTAAGGTGATTTTCCTTTATGTCCCAGTGGTAGGAGTGCCAAGGGGTATTTAGGCCACTCAACTCTTTGGTGGGATTGTCACGGTGTTCCTACCTTGTAAGACGAACAGGCCCCAGGCGGTGGCTCCGGCTGCAATAAATTTACTAGTAGTAGTAATTGAGGGTCGACAGGTGGGAATGATGCGCAGACTTGTATGAATGGTCCAACGTAGTTTTATTAACTTATCTTTGAATGCAGATAACTAGGTTCGTCCTTCAGCTTGGTGTCCAGCAAGTGCAGCTTTTGCTTATACTTGGCAGATGCTTGGAAATTCAGGTTTCAGGCTTCCTGTTCTAAGCTGAGGTTACCTCTTAAGTCTGGCTTCCCTTGAGAGTAGTGTTGTGCCTTATTGCAGGCTATATTACTCTGTCTTTAGGGCGCAGCAGAGCTGAAGGTGCTCTGCTGTCCTGCACATGTCCTCCCTGGATGGGGTACAGGGGACAACTAACTGACTAAAACTGTCTTAACTGTCATTTCCTCTCACTGCCGGAAGTTGGAAGAGCTTAACTTCTCTCCAGCAGAGGGGGTCAGAATGGACTAAGGACCGTACCATTCTGGTAAAACTACATCTGAATCTGCCATAGTATTTACTGACACCTGCTGGTACACCAGGTACATTACATGGGAAACAGTTGCATAACATTGAATATAATACATATTAATGCTGGTGATGCCATTAATGCACGGAATTACATTTCCATAGTAGCCCACAGATAGGAGCTGGTTATGAAGAGTTGTAACACTACTCTGGGGTGTTACACCCTGTGGGTGGGTGGCTGGGCATTTGCACTTTTGTTCAAAGGCCTGGGGTATGGACATCTGTACTCTGCGCTGGGACACAGAAGTGGATGTACTCGCTGATGGTGCTTGCGAGGGTCCAGGTGCAGGGGGGAGGCATCTGGGCCTGCGTCTTGGCTTGCACATAACACAGGGAAGAGGAGGCAGTGGTGTGACCCGCAGACACCGATTGTGGATCCAGGCGTTTGGCCCACCTATTAGGGTGCTTTGCTGCCTAGAGGATCATGCTGGTGGTGGTCAGGTTGCTAGTGTTCATGCCCATGCTCATTTTGGTACGGCACAGGTTGCAAATGACAATTCTTTTATTATCCACACTTGTTGGTGTGGCCTGCCTTCTCCCTTTTGCCACCCCACAGCCTCTTACAGCCTGTTGTGGTGCTGCGCATCCCTCCCCCTCTGTACTGCTGTGCTCAGCTTGCCTCCTTGATTTCATCGTCCACTACTTCCTCTCCGGGAAGGAATTTTTTCCCTTAAAGTGAGGAATAATGGCTTCTACCTCACAGGTTTTTTTTTGCCTTCCTCTGGATCAACTTGCAGGATAACAGGCCAAACTGGATGGACAGATGTCTTTTTTCGGCCTTATAAACTATGTTAGTATGTTACTATGTTACTTCTTCACTCTGGTCCTCATCCTGACAAGTTGACGTTCAGTGCTGCTGACACTCAAAAACATTTGGGGTGAGGGTCTGCTGCTGATCTGACTGTGTAAAACATTCGGGCGAGTGCCTGCTGCTACTTGCGCTTTACGTACAAGTAAATATATGTTTCCTAACAATATTTCCTGTAAAATCGATGTTATCTTGGGTTTTGGGGGGGGTATTTTTGTCATTCCGTAAAAGTGGCGTAATAGTCGGACATCATCGTTAATAGCAGCGACTTTGGTGTCCAAGATGCATCCAGACATCCTCCCCATGCTGTTCCCTAACCATTTCAGTGGTGTTTCCACCATTTTCTCACGTTTCCCTATCGACCAGACCCCCTTCCCTCTGCAGAGCAGGGGGTGCCTGGTCTTCTCCCATTGTACTCGGGTGCTTGGCCGAGCACCACCTAGTGTTCGGCCAGAGCACCCAAGCACCCGAACATCGGGGTGCTCGATCATCACTAGTTAATATGATGTATCATAGTATACAAACAAATCACTTATGACACAAGTATATCTCAAGGCATAAATGTGGAAGAAGGTTCATATGAAGCTACCAAGTTCATATTCATGAATAATATGAACCTGTACGACTGTCAGAAGGACAGATCTTTCTGTAGGGCCTGGACCTGTGGTGGGCTGAGGGTTTTAAAGGATATATTAATCACAAGTCATTGCAGTAAGGTTTCCTTACCTGTGATCTCGTTGTCCTCCCCAGCGAATAGTCCCTTGGTGGTCCTGCTTGTGTGTTGTGTCTTGATCTTGGACCTCTGCCTCCTCTGGGTACTAAAAAGGAGCAGACAAATTCGCTTGTCTGTAGTGGCTTTCTCCTTCTCTGCTTGAGTACAATGATTCCGAGGAGGAGGAATAATCCCTCTGGTACTCTTGAGATTGTGGATAGTTGCTCTGCCATTTGTAGATCCTGTTCGTGCGATAATCCTCGGCATCCCTTTGGAACTTTCTTTGTTTCTGGTTTTCTACTTCGCGCCTGTGGTTATTGGGAGTATTAGAGAGTTTCTCTTTGAACAAATTGTAGTCAGATACTTGTAGTGTGGCCTGCAGTTGTTGTTCTGCTGCTTCTATTTGCTCTTGGATTTTAAGGATGCTGTTAGAAAGAGATGGTTAAAGTTAGAGATGAGCGAATCTTCAAATATTCTCTTTGGTGAATAATCGACGAATTTATAACAAGATTCGTTCTTAATACGAATTTATTCGGTCGAAGTTGCGTTAAAAAATTATTGTTGTTTTGCGAACATTCCTGCACAAATTACCAACATAGTCTAAGCGTTGTTATAAGTATGCTACTGAACTGAATACGTAAGCATTAGCATACAAAGTGCGTACGAATCCTTAGTGTACTATTGACTTGCGATTGCGTCGCACGCATTTACGCTGTGGCATACAGTCCGCAGAGGCAGTCCATATGAGCTACAAAAGTAAAGATGCTAGCTATCTGGCTAAGTGCATAATTTACCAAACACACCATACAATAAGTGCATATTAGGACACATTGCAGTACCTGAAAGAGAAAATACACACAATGGGCTAAAGTGCTTGAACGTTGCTGAACCTGTAAAAACATTATTGCTAAAATACTGCAAAGACAATTATGCAAACATTTTAGTGCAATCAAATTCACTTTTGCAGGCATAATAGGCTCAGATATACGTTTCAGTCTCTCCTCATGGCTGCTTGGCATAAAACACTGGAATACATAGTCCAAAATTCAATTGTAATCCACGTGAGGTAATTTTGTAATCCAAACAGGTAACATGTAATCCACATGGATAATATAAAATAGCAGCAAATAGAGAAGGGGGCTCCCAAATAGAGATGAGCGAATCTATTCCGAAGTGAATCCGGATTTTTTGAGATTCGCTCTGTTCGATTCGAAAATGCTCCTAAAGCTTTGTACTCATTCGCTACATACTTGTCCGATTAATTGTACGCTAATGCTACGTATTATAGGGGCACTGGGGCAATTTTACTGGCACTGGGGGCATTATTACAGGCACTGGGGGAATTTTTACTGGCACATGGGGGCACTGGGGGCATTTTTACCGGCAAAAGGGGGCACTATTACAGGCACTGGGGCCATTTTTACTGGCACTGGGGGCATTATTACAGGCACTGGGGGCATTTCTTAATGGCACGGGAGCACTGGGGGCATTTTTACTGGCACTGAGGGTGCAGTTATTTTTGGGGCACGTTATGTTTACACTATTACGGGACACTATTTGCTGGGCGCAGTTATTTTAGGACACTGTGTGCCAATAATTATTGTAGGGCACTATCTGTGTGGTACTAGTGGCACAGTACTGGGGGTGGTAGGATGATTTGTCCAGAAGACGGGAGGATGATGGAAAAGTAGTAAACTAAGATTTTTTTCTGTCTAACTGCAGAGATGAGAAATGGCTGAAAAATGGCGTCTGGTCTGAAAGGAGAAGATGAGGAAAGAAGATCTACATCAGAGGAGATGTCACTGGATGTACGAGGTATGGGGCGCTGTATTAGGCTACATTCACACGAACATTGTGTTTTGCAGTCTGCAAATTGCGGATCCGCAAAAAAAGGATGATGTTCCGTATGGCATCCATTTTTTTTGCAGATCCACTGTAACAATGCCTATCCTTGTCCGCAAAACGGACAAAAATAGGAATGGACATACAGATGCGGACAGTACACAGTGTTCATTGAAGTGAATGGGTCCCATCTGAGCCGCAAAATCTGCACATCGGAGGCCGCAAAAACAACGTGTGAATGTAGCCTTACCCTGTATGTTCTGTAGTGATATACGTAATGTTAGGAGGAAAAAGGTTAGGGTGAGAATTTGGCATTGGGGTGGGGGGGTGGGGGGGGTGGCGGGTGATTCAGTTTTTGACTTGGCAGGCAGAAAAGCTAGGTGCACCAGCGCTGAGGGAAGGGGGGGCCCCCCAAGCTGAACTCTTGCACCAGGGCCCATGAGCCTTTAGCTACGCCCCTGATCACATGTATTACGCAATTGCTAGACAACAGTACGCTGAGGATTCGTACGCAATTTGTATGCTCATGCGTACGTGTTCACAGAAGTTGCGTACCTTTTAAAACTGAACGTTTGTTATTAGTGCTCGAATGTTCGCAAAACGCCACATAATAACGTATGATTTGTAGTCAGAGTTTGGACTGCCTGGAATTGGAGGTTGGCGGGGAACAGCCTATATTGCAGTCAGAAAAAAGTGGTGAGGAGTCTGATGATGATGTGTTAGACCGGAGGACCTGGGAGACGGATTTGATCTCTGAGGAGGAGGAAGGCGGTAGTAGTGGCAGCAACAGAGGGCAGAGGCGAGATAGGCCCAGGGCCAGGCCTGCCTTGGGAACTAGTGAGACCCCAAGTATGGTGCGTCCGGCACCAGGGTGTAAGCGTGCAAGGGCTACAAGCTTGGCCAGCTCTGGAGGGCGCACGTCGGGTGTGTGGAAGTATTTCACCACTCTGCCCGGATACATCAGCACGGCCACACGTAATTTCTGTAAGCAGAAATTGAGCCGTGGGAAAGCCACAAATGTAGGGACCACTGCTCTGTGGAACCATCTGAAGCGGCGTCATGCCGCCAATTTGTGTAGCCAAGGTGGAATAGAGGAGTGCATTAATACTGAAGAGCTGGCTACTTCTCCCGGGGTCCCTTGCGTCAGGTAGGCCGCATCCAGGGGCGTAACTCAGCCCGCATCCAGGGGCGTAACTAGTACATACACCTTATCGTCAACCGCATGCGTTTCTCCACCTCCTCTTATTCGTCAGCCGTCAAGTGCAACAAGTAATCCAACAGTGCGCAAACTTAATTGTCACCTGACCAAGTTGCTGGCTGTGCAGCCTCTGCCGTACAATTTAGTTGAGTGCACAGCTTTTAGGGAGCGAATGGCTTGCGCTCAGCCACGCTGACAGATCCCTAGCCGGCATTACTTCTCAAACAAAGCTATACAATATAGGACGCTCTCTGCAGCACCGTGCACATCACGGTGGACACCTGGAGCAGTGATTATGGCCAGGGGCAATACATGTCCTTTATAGCCCACTGGCTGAATGTATTTAGTGGCAGAGAAGCAGGAACCCCCCAGCAACCGGGCCAATTGCTTTTGGCACCTCCACGCGCTTTCCAGCCAGGATTGCAGCAGACCACCCAAAACGTATCCGCTTCCACCTCCACGGGCAGTCCACCTGCTGGAGCATCAGGGCAGAGAGTTAACCCCCCTCCTTCCTATCACATATGCCAGGTGAAACGCTGCCACGCTGTCTTAGGCTTAATTTGTTTTGGCAACAGCAGCCACACAGGCCACCGCTTGCTGCATTACATTAAGCAGCAAATAGCGCGCTAGCTGTCTCCCCGCTAGTTGGAAGTAGGCAAGGTCGTGAGTGACAACGGGACAAATATAGTGGCAGTGCTGAACCTGGTTCAATTTACGCATGCTCCCTGTATGTCACATGTCCTAAATCTAGTGGTGCAGAGATTTCTCAAAACATTCTCAAAACTGTGGCCTGCGCACAGTACTGGCAAAGTCGCGGAAGCTTTGCACTCATTTTAATCATTCTTATGTGTCCCGCAACGCTCTGCTGGACCTGCAGCGGCAAAACAGTCTTCCACCACACCGGTTGATAGGTGACGTGCCAACCCGGTGGAATTCCATGCTTCATATGTTGCAGCGGCTCCTTGAGCAGCATAGAGCAGTGGATGATTTTGTCCAGCAGCAGCCAGAATCTTCGGCCATAGGGAGTAGGTGTGGCTTAGATTTCCGTCAGTGAGGCTGGTCCGAGATGCCTGCACTGTTCTAACGCCCTTCGAAGAAGCCACTAAATTGGTCAGCCGGGACAGCTGCATTGTGAACAACATAGTTTCACTAATATTTGTCCTGGAAAAGACACTGACGCTCATGCAGCAGGGGGCAATGGGGGAAGGAAATCCTGGACATCTCTCTGCACACCATGCTGTCACTGTATGGGAGCCCCAACGACAAAGTTCCGTTGCGGTGCAGGAGGAGGATGAGGATGAGGTCCTTCAGGTAGAGGAGGATTTTGATTATGATGACCAGGATGAGAAGACACAGCTGGAGGATAATTTTAGTAATAAATAATAAACAACTTTGAACAAATAGTAAAATAACATAGTTTACAAGGCCGAAAAAAGACATCTGTCCATCCAGTTCGGCCTGTTTTCCTATAAGTTGATCCAGAGGAAGGCAAAAAAACCCTGTGAGGTAGAAGCCAGTTTTCCCCACTTTAGGGAAAAAAATTCCTTCCCGACTCCAATCAGGCAATCAGAATTACTCCCTGGATCAACGACCCCTCTCTAGTAACTATAACCTGTAATATTATTACCCTCCAAAAATACATCCAGGCCTCTCTTGAACTCTTTCAGTGAACTTACCATCACCACCTCCTCAGGCAGAGAGTTCCACAGTCTCACTGCTCTTACCGTAAAGAATCCTCTTCTATGTTTGTGTACAAACCTTCTTTCCTCCAGACGCAGAGGATGGCCCCTCGTCACCGTCACAGTCCTGGGGATAAATAGATCGTGGGAGAGATCTCTGTACTGACCTCTGATATATTTATACATAGTTATTAGATCTCCCCTCAGTCGTCTTTTTCTAAAGTGAATAAGCCTAATTTTGATAATCTTTCTGGGTACTGTAGTCCACCCATTCCAGTTATTACTTTAGTTGCCCTCCTCTGAACCCTCTCCAGCTCTGCTATGTCTGCCTTGTTCACAGGAGCCCAGAACTGTACACAGTACTCCATGTGTGGTCTGACTAGTGATTTGTAAAGTGGCAGGACTATGTTCTCATCACAGGCATCTATGCCTCTTTTGATGCAACCCATTATCTTATTGGCCTTGGCAGCAGCTGTCTGACACTGGTTTCTGCAGCTTAGATTTCTGTTCACTAAAATTCCTAGGTCCTTTTCTATGTCAGAGTTACCCAATATTTTACCATTCAGTATGTACTGGTGACTTGCATTATTCCTTCCCATATGCATAACTTTACATTTGTCAGTGTTAAACCTCATCTGCCACTTCTCTGCCCAAGCCTCCAGTATATCCAGATCCATCTGTAGCAGTGTACTGTCCTCTTCTGTGTTAATTACTTTACACAGTTTAGTGTCATCTGCAAAAATTGATATTTTACTGTGCAAGCCTTCTACAAGATCATTAATAAATATATTGAAGAGAATAGGGCCCAATACTGACCCCTGTGGTACCCCACTAGTTACAGTGACCCAATCTGAGCATGTACCATTAATAACCACCCTCTGTTTTCTATCACTGAGCCAGTTACTTACCCACATACAGACATTTTCTCCCAGGCCAAGCATTCTCATCTTATATACTAACCTTTTATGTGGTACAGTGTCAAATGCTTTGGAGAAGTCCAGATATACGACATCCATTGATTCGCTGCGGTCCAGTCTAGAACTTACCTCCTCATAGAAACTGATTAAATTGGTTTGACATGACCGATCCCTCATGAAGCCATGCTGATATGGAGTTATTTGCTTATTTTCATTGAGGTACTCCAAGATAGCATCTCTTAGAAAACCCTCAAACAGTTTACCCACGACAGATGTTAAACTTACCGGCCTATAGTTCCCGGGCTCTGTTTTTGGACCCTTTTTGAATATTGGCACCACATTTGCTATGTGCCAATCCTGTGGAACACTCCCTGTCAGTATAGAGTCCTTAAATATCAGAAATAAGGGTCTGGCGATGACATTACTTAATTCTCTTAGGATACGGGGGTGTATGCCATCCGGTCCTGGCGATTTGTCAGTGGTCAGTTTGGTCAGTTTGGGATTTGTACTTACTGGACACCCATACTGAGTGGTCTTCCCATGATCCAGGGGAAAACTCCTCCCTGACGGTTGGAGTTACAAAAGATAAAACATAAATTTAGCTTATATTTTGAAGACAGAAGGTCCACCCTTTACACTTTTTACCTACCTTCTACCTCTGGAAATTGGGCTGGTGGTGTTGGAGGGGCAGGTGGGGTCCTCTCTCGCTGTTGAGGAGGGTGAGAGGGGCTCCTCTGTGGTGCAGCAGCTATCAAAAAACATTAAATAATGGGCGGCATTACATTCAACTCTAATGAACAGTTGTAACTTCTGATGTTGATACATGTGAATAGTTTGGGGCTGGATCCCATTCTTAACCACTAGTGCTCTTATATCACTGCAGCTGCACTGCCACGTAGCCTGGATTAAAAATAAATTAAATATGCTTACACTTACTAGAAGCTGCAGCTACTGTAGGGGCCGTCGGGCATGACGCTGGCGGTGACCGTGGGGACGCCATTGTTGACGTTACTCTGCAACATAAATCCGTACACAATTGTTATGCTGACCGTTTTTAACTGTATAATACTATGAAGATATTATGGGTGAGAGGAGGGCCATATCCATTTTTTTCTTCTAAATGGGTATTTATCGCGATATGTATAATTATCTCAATAAATTTCTTAATATTGTTAACACGGTAGCTGTAGCATGAGCACGTCTGTGAGTCTGTGTGTAGGAGGAGGAAGCGCTAACTATGAAGGGGCATATATCTAAGGGTACTTTCACACTAGCGCATTTGCCTGACACAAATGGGAGAACGGCTAGCCCCATTAACAATAATGGGGGACGGCGATGATCCGTCCGTTATCCAGCAAGAGCGCTGGGAAATGGCAGGACAAATACTGCAGAACAGACTGCAGGATCACCACCACATATGTGAAAGTAGCCTAAGGCAAATTACTGGGAAGGGGCACGTATCTGAGAAAACCTTCACTTGTTTGGGTGGAGTTAGAGGCGTGGCCTAGCATGAAAGAAAATTGCTGCAGCGCACTACGCACGCCCACGTTGTCCTTCTATACGGTTTTCATTATTAGCACTGGTATACATACAATACACTAATTTTTTAACATTTTTTACTTTTCTAATATTTTGTTACTCACCCTGTCATATCGCTGCACGGATCTCAGTAAGCCACTCTGGGCACTTAAACTTCAAATCGGACCACTTCCGCTGGATCTGGCCCGGGGTCCGCACAGTATCGAAACGATGGCACAAGCCTCGGATCACCTGCTGCACTCTCTCCTTTTTATGCTGGTTCGGGTGGTGGTGTGTGCCACTGTAATCCTGCCGGTCCATCAGCCGGATCATGTATTTAAGAGCTAAATGCTTTCCAGAGCTAAATGCTGAGGATCGTCTGGATGTCATTTTGTAAAATTCGCTCTGCCTCAGCGGAGTGCACGCCACGGCCTAGGGTCGTGCGTGCCTGCGTATTATGTAATCGCTAGACAATAGTAGGTTGAGGATTCGTACGCAATTTGTACGCTCATGCGTACATGTTCACAAAAGTTGCGTACCTTTAATAACTATGTTCGTTACTAGTGCACGAATGTTTGCAGAACACTTCATAATAATGTATGATTTGTACGCAGCTTCCGACGAATAGATTTGTATGAGGTTCGAATCTTTTGAAAAATTCGATGAACAATCGGCGAAGCAAATTTTGGATTTGCTCATCTCTACTCCCAAATAACCTGAGAAGGGGGGAAAAGGAAAATAGGTGCACTTAGGCGCAACTGGGAATTTTCTGCAGAATAGGGGGCAGTCCTGACAAGCCAAGTCCATCTGGGTGAGAGTCAAACAGGAGGCAATAAAAACAAGATAAATTAAAAACAAGTGCCAACTAGCTCTCACCCGTCAGGTGTAGTCCATGTTGTGGCTCCCATAGGTCCAGACTACAGAGGTGTCCTTAAAGTCAGCCAGACAGAGGCCAATTGTAGATGGGTTCCTCAGATGAGGGACCTGATGTCCTCCTCGCTGCTACTGCAGGACATAAGAGGATGCTCCTGCCTCCTGTAGGCCAGGCTGGTTGCAGTGGTTGAGCTCCACTGCCCTCTGCTGCTAGAATGTGGATTTGACCGGGTGGTGGTCACACTGGTGAGCGCTGGTGCCACTTGAGCCTTCACCTTTCCGGACACTCCTGCTGGGACAGGAGTGTGGGTAAGGACTTCTGGCTGCAGCGGTTCAGGCAAGGCTGCACCCAAGGAAGAACCACCAGCTCCCCTGACTTCATTTTCCATGGTAGCTGGTACTGGATCACTGTGGGCTGGAAAGTGAAGGATGATGTAGTCAGCTTGTAATAGGGGTACCAGCCCCCTGCACCCCCATGATATGACAGGGGTCGCAGCCCCCACCATCTCCACAAACCTCATGTATCCGTTTGTGTTATCAGCCCCCTCTGGTTCGTGTGTCTCCCCCGTGTGTGTAGCGTCTGGCCACTTACAGCCAAAGAACCGATGGCAAGACAGAGGAGTTTGAGCTGGGGAGATTGAAAGTGGAAGAGAAAAGCGGGGAGTGTGGGGAGAAACAAGGAAAAGCAGACAGACGCTCAAGGAGAAAAGAGAGCACCAGAAGTAAAAGGCTTTCCAATGTACCGTGTCTGGACGTCCTGGGTCAAAGACTGGGAGCCACAGTGACCAGGCTGCCGCCATTACACGAGAGAAGTACCCTTGGCTCAACGTTCCCAAAAGGAAAGAGGACTGGCTGGACATTGTCATCAACAGAAGAACAGAAACCTGAGGTAAGGGTGGTATGCCGTGTGGTAGTGAGTAGCTCTCACTCTGATCCACGGAGGCACCCGCGGTGATATATCATTCAGACTCACGCCGCAGCCAAAGGGCGAGGGGCATAGCTTCCACCTTTGGAAATTCTGCAGTGTGAGTGGTAGCACCACAGTGATCCGCGGAGGCAGCCCATTCCCCTCGAGAACCGCCGTGCCGGGTCAGTGAGTGCCAGGCGCAGCCATCCCGGAGCGGAAGGGACTCTCACGAGGTCGACGTCCCCAGCTACTGAGAAACCTATAGCACCACATCGTATTATTGTTATTCTGTATGTTTCGAGTTATGGTCTTACAGTAAAGAATTGAATTTGAAACTGGTGTAGTGTTGACCCAGGTGAAAGGACTGTGGTGGTGGCAATCCAGGGATCAAAGGCTCAGGCTGTGGCTTCTCTCTGAAACGGAGGGTGCCATCTGGTGACTCTAGTCGGCAGCGCATGCGTCCTGTGGCTGCTGGATCATCTGGTCAGGTCTCGGCTGGCAATGCAGGTACCAGGGGCTTTGACAATAACGTTACCCCAGTAGCAAAGGGGCCTTTCAAGGATGCCATGGGGGTATATTCTACCTGATCCCCCACATATAGGCTGTGACGGGCTTGGGGCAGGTAAGACCGTTTCACAGACCTGCAGTCCATGAAGTACTCCTTGCTGTCATCATCCGCAAGGAAGCCACTGCCTCGCTTCACTGGAAACCAGAGGATGGTCCCTTTACGCCGTTCCAGCGTAGGGTGTCCCAGCCTCGGATGGTCAAGCACTTGGATGACCCAGTCCTCCACCGCTTTCTTATAGACCCATAGGGTCTGGGCATGGGCCGTCTCTGATGTAGGCACGATGGGATTCTGCCGCATGAAGGTGTTCTCCTCCTGGGCGGGGGACACCTCCAGTGCCCGTGCGATTCTCAGGATCACTTGTGCCACTGATCTCCTCGGGCCTCTCTGGTGGTTTGGGCGGGGTACCCCACACCATCTCTCCCCACTTTGGGTGTAGTTGTTTCGCCATGCTGTCTTGTTCACCGCTGGCTTGAACTGGAGAGGAGGGCAGAGTAATGAGGGAGAAGTCTTCACTCCCTATACTTGCAAATAGATAGTTCCCAGGGGGCTGGGCTGGTTTTTCCTGCTCTGGGGGGTGTATCTTCACTTTCCTGCTCTTGAGGGAGCGTATCATTTTCCCGCTTCAGGGGGCCATGGGGCAAGAAGAATGCATACATAGAGTTAGTGGTTGAAAAGAACATTTAAGAATCGTATGAAGCGAATCTGAATAAATCCAGATTCGCTTCGGAGTAGGAAATAAGGAGGATTCGTAACGAATATATATGAAACAGCGAATAGATTCGCTCATCTAGTTAAGGTCATTAAATCGAAGGAGAAACGGTTCAGGATCTGTTGGAATTGGTTGCAGTATTCGGGGTCTTTAAATAATGTAGGTCGGGTTGTCATACGAAGACCCCTTGGGATGCGTTGTTCTTTGATATACTCAACGAGTGTTGCGCTGTGTAGTTGGTAGTTAGTCAGTGACATTCCTTTTCTAGGTTTCTGCTCTCGATTTCTGAGGTAGGAATTGCAGGAAATCCCGGGGTGTCGTCACCTGGGATAGGATGCATTCCCCCTCTTGTTTGTTGTATGCAAAAGTAGACATCACAAAGTGTACATACAAAAAAATGGGAGACGTAATTTTTCAAAGGTCAGACGACACTCCAAAATAAGTCGTTCCCAGGCCGAGTAGCAATGAAAGAAAATAAAACTCCTGTACTCCACTGGATTGCTTCAAGCGTTATATTTATTTCACAAGCGGATATCCAGTTGAATTAATTGAACTTTTTCGGCAGATTGCCTTCTTCAGAGCACTGGAATTACATATGAATGCACAATCAATAGACAATAATGTATAGCGTGATGTAATATATAGAAAACAAAAAAAATAAAGTAAAGTTGAAGTATTTGTATAGACATCCAATCACAGCAAGGGCACATCCGGAAAAGTTAAAGCTCTGAGGCACTAGTAACAGGTAATTACAGGTAACATCTGAGTAACAGTGTATGAACTAAGACTAAAATCCAAAAGTTCCTACTTTCCTCCTAAAAATTCCCATCCTGTGGTAACCTTTATATCTCTTGTCAAAAGGGCTTGTATGGAAGCGATTCTTCCCATAGAAATGAATGGGATGGTTAGGTGTAATTACACCTGCTCACCACTACCTCCGTTATGGCCAGCATGTAAACAGTGAAGAGGAGGCAGCGCTGATACGGCGCGCGCCTCCTCTTCAAACAAACCCCCGCCGATCTGATATTGATGACATTGAATATATATAACTCGGAAAACCCCTTCAAAACAAGAGGGCTTAAACCACAGTGGCTACAAAAGGAAGGGGTGGTGCTTTTGCCCTGCGCCACCGCTGATCGCAGGTGATAAGCCTGGAAGTATTATCTTTAAACCCCCCCTCAACTATTGCCACAAGTTCTGCCGCTGTACTAGGCAAGTAGAGATTCCCTATAAGCCACTGCAAGAACTTCGCTATGTTGGGGGTTTGCCCTGTGGTTTAAGCGGCCATTGTTATGGGAAATTCTTTACTTAGAGTGGGGGGGTTGTGCCATGTCAGGAGTATTAAATAGAGACAAGGCCGCGTCAGGGACAGATTCCAGATGGGGTCGCCCCTTTCGGGGCAGATGCTCAGATTTTGCAAGGCAGGGAATAACAGTCCCCCTCCATTTGACTTTTTAAGGGTAAGTGGCAATAGGAACAGTTAGACTTGGTCCCCGGAGATCACGCCTGGACTCTACTACCCGTCATTTTAAGTCTTAAGTCAGAATGAATTGTCGATCCAAAGAAACAGACCAAAATGCTGATACCGTAAGGAGGTGGTAAGAACAAAACACCTTTTTTAATATTATATGTATATATTTGGCTTTTTCACCTTGTGTTTGTGATTTAGGGTATATTACCAATTATTTTAGTCAGTACGTAGTAAAAGTTGTTTTAAATTTGCCCACATCCTTATGTACTTTGTGAAATATATAGGTTAAAGGGGTTGTCAGTTATTTTTTTGTCCTTTGTATGTTTCTAACTAGTCAAATACAACAGCTTTTCCATACACTTTCTGCTTCTAAAGCTGCTGGTTTCTCAGGTTTCAATGAGGGTCACATGACCTGTGATGTCAGCTTGCCTCCCTGCTAATCTTGTATTCGTGCACAGAGCCTGTAGACTAAATGTCACTGTGCTCTCCTTGTGTCTGCTCTCCTCACCCTACAGACACAAAGCTGATAGCGGAGCTGATCTGGAGAGTATTGTATTGTACAAGACAGGTAAGGGGTAAGATCCTGTGTGTATCAGCAGTGTCATTGTACAGCTGGGACTTGTAGTCCTACACATACAACATGCTGCTGAGTATCCCAGAAGACATGTCACTCAGGGCAGCATTTGCAGAGCAGAGCAGGGGCAGAGATTATTACTGCAGGTAAACAAAGACCAGAAGAGAACCAGAAAAATGTGGAAATAGATTTTTTTTTGCCTAAAACTTGCTTAACTTAGTTAAATATTGCTGCCCATCAGATTTAAAGTACTATATTTTTTTTTCAGAACTCGGACAACCCCTTTAAGGAATTTGATATAGCTGGTCCATTGGCTATTTATAGTGTTATTACATCTCACAAAGGAAACAGGTTTTTGGCAATAACCAAAGACAATTACCTTTCCCAACTGGTTCAGGACCCGACTAGATGGACAGCCATACTGGACTTAGTACTAACCAATAGACCCGACAGAACAACAGATGTGCAGGTTGGGGGACACCTTGGAAATAGTGACCATAAAGTAATAACCTTCCAATTCCAAGTTTAACATATGTCGTGGGTAAACTGTTTGAGGGTTTTCTAAGAGATGCTATCTTGGAGTACCTCAATGAGGAAATGGCTCCATATCAGCATAGCTTCATGAGGAATCGGTCATGTCAAACCAATTTAATCAGTTTCTATGAGGAGGTAACTTCTAGACTGGACCGCGGCGAATCAATGGATGTCATATATATGGACTTCTCCAAAGCATTTGACATGGTGCCACATAAAAGGTTAGTATATTAAATGAGAATGCTTGGCCTGGGAGAAAATGTCTGTATGTGGGTAAGTAACTGGCTCAGTGATAGAAAACAGAGGGTGGTTATTAATGGCACATATTCAGATTGGGTCACTGTCACTAGTGGAGTACCACAGGGGTCAGTATTGGGCCCTATTCTCTTCAATATATTTATTAATGATCTTGTAGAAGGCTTGCACAGTAAAATATCAATTTTTGCAGATGACACTAAACTGTGTAAAGTAATTAACACAGAAGAGGACAGTACACTGCTACAGATGGATCTGGATAGACTGGAGGCTTGGGCAGAGAAGTGGCAGATGAGGTTTAACACTGACAAATGTAAAGGGCAAGAAATCCCTCTTCATCAGGACAATTTGAGTCAAATTGTCCTGATGAATAGGGATTTCTTGCCCTTGAAACGCGTTGACAATACCCTGTGAATAAAAGATCATCAACTACAGCATTGCCTACAGTAGTTCTATTCTCCATCAAGCAGCGCCGAAAATCGGTCCTTTTCTCTACAGCTACTGGCTGTATATCTCTGGATGCGTCATGATCAGGGGAACGTGGAAGGGAGACATTCATCTGTATCACTGTACTGCGGACGACTATACAGATGAATATAGAGATGAGTGCTTCGACAATGGAAGTGCTCATCTCCTGCTGCCCTGCCTCCGAGGCTGAACAGGGGTCCAGCGTTTCGCATAAAACTAATTGTGTGTGTCCTGCGTGCGTGGTCCTGCACATGCTGAGCCTAGGTCAGGACTGTGAATTACTGACCGTGTCTGCTCAGGTTTCAGTGTTTTTTGTAGCTTTTTTTTTCTAAAGTTTTATTATATTCTTATTTTTTTCTCTTTTTTCTCTCTTTATCATAAATTTTATTTTAAATTCATTACAAGCCCGTAAATCACACACCGCCCTGACACTTTTTGCTTTACACACATCAATAAAAATGTCCCGTTCATCCCATGTACATACATATATCTCTGAAACGGAGTCTGCAAGTGACGGAGAAGAGGATGCCACATTCCTCTACTCTCTCATCATGATAGTCATCCAGTGATGAGGAACCCTCAAGGCGACACCCCAGGAGAAATTAAGTACCCCCCCTCCAGTGATCCCCTATGGCCACACCCCCTGAGGATTATGAGCCCCAAATTCCAGAGTTTGTTGAAAAATCTGGAATCCAAATTGACTGCACGGGCTTCACAGAAATTGATTAAAAAAAAAAAAAATCTCTTAAAGGATTTCATAAATTTGATGACCCAAACAAATTTATATGCCCAGCAGTTTATTGCCCAAAACCCCACATCCTTATATGCAAGACCCCATGGTTGGACCACAGTAAATGCAGCCAAGATTATGACATTTTGGGGGCTCATGCTGCATATGAAAAAACGAAATTAGACAATATTGGAGTTCGGATATCTTGTACCACACTCCA
Source organism: Rhinella marina (assembly GCA_900303285.1). NCBI lineage: Eukaryota > Metazoa > Chordata > Amphibia > Anura > Bufonidae > Rhinella > Rhinella marina. The sequence continues at coordinate 5,800 of ONZH01016768.1, read as the reverse complement.
ATTTACAGTATGGCCATGTCTGATTTCAATCCATTTTGAAATTCCTACATTATAATACATTCCCCAAAATGACCCATAATTTGACTGTATTCAAAATTTGACCCGTCCTGGAGCAGCTCAACTCCAAATGTACCCCAGAAAAAGAAATTAGCATAGACGAGTCCCTTATACATTTTAAAGGAAGCGGGCACAGTATGGAATTAAAATGTACAAGCTGTGTGAGAGTACCTCTGGGTACATCTACAGGTTCCGGGTTTATGAAGGGAAAGATTGAACCTAAATGTCCCTCCCCCGGTTAGTTTTTAGTTGGAAGATGTGTGGATAACTATTATATCAGCATCCTCCTATTCAAGTCCCTAAAAGCCAGAGGTACCGTGGCTTGCGGCACAGTATACAAAAATCAGAGAGGCCTCCCTAGATCCTTGGTAGGGCAAGTACTCCAAAAAGGCGACAGTAAGGCTCTCCACCATGAGAACATCCTGGAGGTTAAGTACAAGAGGGATGTCCTTGTACTGACCACCATTCACACTAACACCAGTTCTCCTGCCCATGTGTGAGGTACCGCTACCACTGTCAACAAGCCAGACTGCATCCTTGATTACAACAGGCACATGGGAGGGGTTGATCTGTCTGATCAAGTTCTGAAGCTTTAAACTAGGGTGTGGTACAACAAGCTCATCGTACACATTGTACAGTTAACACTGTACAATGCATACATTTTACATCAAGCTGTAGGCTACACAGGAATTTTCCTTCAGTTCCAAGAGGTTGTCATCAAGGGGGGGGGTGCAATACTTCAGGAGGTCATGGTACCAGGACGAAATTTCCCTGGTGAAGTCCCCCAAACAGCGAGGCGAGGAAAGACCCAAAAAAAGATGCTGGGTTTGTTACAAAAGGGGGATACGAAAGGACACCATTAATCAGCACCTGCCCTGATAAACCTGAAGAATTATTTCTGAATCTACCATTTATCCCTGTAATCATTTCATCCTTTATGATCCACTTTATATCTCTGATTTAGTCTGCCTTGCTTGCATATCCACTTTCCAAAAACCACTACATATTCTTTTCTGCGTGACACCTGTTAGAAAAAAAAATGCTCTTTCCACCGACTAAAATGTTTGAACAGTGGTGCACTTTCCGAAATGGGTACACTTCTTGGGGATTTTAACCTGTTGCTGACCCTGGATGAGAATGCTTATCCCAACTGGCAGGTACTTAAAGGGGTATTCCCATCTCATAAATGTAGTTTGTATAGTTAGATATAGCCATACCAGTATTATTACTAATAGAATGTATTTATATAAAATGTACCGTTTAGAAGATTTTCCTATTTGTATATCCATTGTCCCACACACATCAGTCAGGCCGTTGCCCCTTGTTACGACCACCATGGCCATGTAGTAGTGGTGGCCGGCTTGCTCTTGGTCAGACCCGCTCTGAGGTAACGGCTGTATTGTGAAGGCACATTACATGAACATGCGGAGACACATCTTAGGGTTGTAGCATTTTTGTCTGCGCTTCCAAAATGCAGAGAAACGGATCCTGTTCCAAGATCAATTCACTTCTATGGAGCAGGATCCGTTTATAAAGTCTGCGTTTTGGACGGATCCTGACCTTTGCGTTTTGGACTGGTAGCATCCAAAACGCAGATCTGAAAGTGCCCTAAGATGTGTCTCCGCATGTTCATGCAATGTGCGTTCACAATACAGCAGTGGGTCTGAACAAGAGCAAGCCGGCCACCATTACTGCATGGCTGCGGTGGCCGTAACCAGGGGCAACGGCCTGACTGATGTGTGTGGGACAATGGATATAGAAATAGGGAAATCTTCTAAACGGTACATTTTATATAAATACATTCTATTAGTAATAATATTGGTATGTCTATATCTAACTATGCAAACTACATTGGTGAGATGGGAATACCCCTTTAATCCCTTAGCACGAGCATACTCGTCCTAGGGTTAACCGGCTGGTCCACATGCGCTGCCGCGATCAGTAACAGTGGTCCAGCTGATACTGACAGCCGGGCCCCTGCTGTATCTGCCAGCATTGTTAAAAAACACAGATGCTGGCGGATTAACCGTAGTATGCCGTGGTCACGCTGACTGGGGTACAGGGGGTTTGCGGCAGCTTGAACATTCCCAATATATATCTATCAAAAATAGACAAATTCGGTATTGCCCTGTTTACTGATTTACCGTCAGGTGAAAACTGTAAAAAAATAAAAATAAAAACTGGCAAAAAAATAAATTTTTTTGTCACCATACATCAGATAAAGTATAATACCAAACGATCAAAACGTAGTATGTACCTCAAAATAGTGCCAATCAAACCGTCACCTCATGCCGCAAAAACTGAGCCCCTACATCACCTGGAAAATAAAAATATGGTTTTCAGAAAGACACAAAAACATGTTTTTTTTAAAAAAAATGCTTTATTATGTAAAACTGAAACAAAAAAGTAGACATATCTGTTATCTAGAGATGAGCGAATCATTCAAAATTCGCTTCGCCGAATATTCGTCAAACTTTTCATAAGATTTGTATATCCTACAAATCTATTCGGCAAATCTGCGTACAAATTGTACGTTATTATGTGGCGTTTTGCGAACATTCACGCACTAATAACGAACGTTCAGTTTTAAAAGGTACGCAACTTCTGTGAACACGAACGCACGAGCATACAAATTGCATACGAATCCTCAACGTACTAATGACTAGAGATTGCATAATACATGTAATGTATCAGCAGATCATTCGGCTGTGACCGAGATGAGCGTGCCATCCACTCCACTACCTCATCCAGTACAATTTTGCACCTTGGTTGGTTAGCCTGGTGGAACACTGGCCAAGTATTGCGAATTCTACAAGTAGAAGCGCCGGATACAGGTCCTAGAGCTCAAGGTCTGGCTGGAACTGGACCCCTTTTGCTTATCCATTCCAGACATTTTTTACTTGACTGTGGCCCTGCAGCTGGTCTTTGTCTCTCTCCCTGCCTGATTAATCACTGGCCCTGCACTTGCCCTGCAGTATCCCTGATATGTGTAATATGGATTCCCAGAACAATTACACCCCAATTTTAACAAAACAGGTCTTAGTCTCACAGAACTTCACACACAGTGCTTCTGCTCGTCTCAGCAGTCGCAGCACAAATGATGCGTCACTGGCTTACCGAGCCTGAGCCAATCAGAGCAAGCCCTGCCCACTAGGTCAGGTGACCGCTTTCTTCCCAGGCTTTTGCCGCACGAATAACGAACAGTAAAAGTTCGCTAATTAATTGAATTCGTATGCAACAGCGTATAGAGTAACTTATACGTAGCATTAGCGTACAATTTATCGGACAAGTAGCGAATGCGTAGAAAGCCTTAAGAACATTTTCGACTCTAACGGAGCGAATCGCAAAAAATAAAAGAAAAAAAAAATTCAGATTCGCAGCTTAAAAATTTTCAAGATTCATATCAACTCTTCGAAGCGTATCAACTCAAGATTCGCTCATCTCTACTGTTATCATCGCCTTCATAAAAACATGCTCTAAAAAAAAAAAAAAAAAAAAAAATAGCTCTAACCTGAACACCGTAAAAAAAAAACAAAAAAGATACTGTCAGAACAGCCATTTTTTTTGTTATCTTGCTTCACAAAAAACATAATAAAGAGCAATCAAAAGTCATATATACCACAAAATAGTAACAATAAAAGTGTCACCTATAATTTAAAAAATGGGGTCATTTTTTTGGAGTTTCTACTCTAGGGGGTCTTGTCATATGGCAACTTGTTATTCCACTGAAATCTGCCCTCCAAAATCCATATGGTGCTCTTTTCCTTCTGCGCCCTGCTGTGTTCCCATATAACAGTTTGCGACCACATGTGGGGTGTTTCTGTAAACTGCAGAATCAGGGTAATAAATATTGAGTTTTATTTGGCTGTTAACCCTTGATGTGTTACAGACAAAAATGAACCAAAATAGAGAATCTGCCAAAAAAGTGATTTAAAAAAAAAGGCATCTCCCTTTTCCTTTAATTCTTGTGGCACACCTAAAGGGTTAACAAAGTTTGTAAAATCTGTTTTGAATAACTTGAGAGGTGTAGTTTCTACAATGGGGTCATTTATGGGTGGTTTCCACTATGTCAGCCCCACAAAGTGACTTTGTAAGTAAAAGCATTCCGAAGTTATCACCACATAAAGTGACAGATGTCAAGTTTCCAAAAAACGGCCTGGTCCTTATGGTGAAAAATGACAAGGTCCTTAAGGTGCTAATTTCTGGGGACCTCAGCAATTAGTTACATGCAACTTGGCTCCATGTCTGCTTATTCAGGCCTGCCTGTAAAATCAATATTTTGCAGTTTCTATTCAATGCCCTGCTTCAGGAATTGAGCACGTATGGGGTGTTGCTGTAATCAGGAGGAAATGTGCAACAAGCTATGGGGTGCATTTTCTCGAGTTCACCCCTTGTGAAAGTGAAAATTCTGAGCCTAAATTCACTTTTGCTAGGAAAAAAAATGTAATTTTTCATTTTCACAGACAAGTGTTTCCTATTTCTTTGAATTACCTTTGGGTTCAACATGGTCATTACATGGCTTGAATGATTCGTCGAGGGGTGAAGTTTCCAGAATGGGGTCACTTTGTGATTATTTTTTTTTTTTTACTAAAGGGGTGCATCAGTTGTTTTTCAACATGGCACCTGAAAATTGTTCCTTGCTGTATTCCAGGAAAAAAAAAAATTTAGATTTTTCATCTAAATTTTTCTAATTTCATCTAATTTTTCATTTTAATTTCATTCTTGTGGAACACCCAAAGGGTTGAACTTTGTAAAATCAGTTTTGAGTAACTTGAGTGGTGTAGTTTCTAAAATGGGGTCATTTTTTGGGAATTTATATCATGTAAACCCCTAAAAGTGACTTAACTGAATTGGTCCTACACAAAAATGGGGTTTGGAAATGTTCAGGAAAATCTAAAATTTGCATCTAAATTTCAAAGCCAGCTAACATCCTAAAAAAATTAAATTACATTTACAAAATGATGGCAACATAAAGTAGACACATGGGGAATGTTGATAGCTTTTATTAGGTATTACTATCTGTCTTAGAAATATTCAAAAATAGTGAATTTTATCTAATTTTCTGTAAATTTTGATCTTTTTCTCAAATAAAGGAAAAAACATTGACTCAAATTTACCACTTACATGAAGTATGTGTCACAAGTAGAGATGAGCGAGCATACTCGTCCGAGCTTGGTGCTCGTTCGAGTATTAGGGTACTCGTAAGTGCTCGCTGCTCGGACGAGTATCTCGCCATACTCGAGGAAATGGCAACTTCCGCATCGTGCTTTTTTGGCGCCTATAAACACAGCCAATCACAAGCCAGGAGACTCTACGGTACACCCAGCATCACGTGGGGCCCTTACATGTCGATAGCAGGGGTTGGCTGGCCTGATCAGGTGACCCTGGAATATACTACTGACTGGTCGCAGTGCTCGGCTCAGATGCCGTCTGGATGTCGTTAGGGATAGAGCTGCTACCTTTCAGGGAGAGTGTTAGGGCCTGCATTTAGTTCTCTGTTAGGCAGGAATCACCCACAAAGAATCCAACAGCCCTTCTAAGGGCTAGAAGAAATTTTTTTTTTTGTCTCCTGGCTTGGCTGGCTGGCACTAGTAGTGCAGCTATCACCATATCTAACCCTGTTTTTTTTTTTTGTTGTTTTAGCTCATTGATACAAATCCATTTCACACAGCAGTGTGGAACCATTCTGTGTGTCACCGTTCAGCACACTCGCTTCCAATCCGTATATACTGTCCAGGTGACA